>JANHFO010007349.1:85903-108623 GCA_032468095.1 Pareas carinatus
GTAGCTTCTATGGTTTCTGAGAAATAGCGGCGAGTCAGACATCAGTGAGTGGGAAATCAGTGGGTTTTCACAAATATATATATAGATATAGATATATGCACACACTTGATAAAAATTGAATATAAATAACTTGAATGAATTTTATTAGATTGAAGAATGGCGTGCTCGAGCAGCAAAATTTGAAGAGATGAGTAGCTTGGTGATGGGAATGTTCACTCGCCTTTCCAACTGTGCCAACCGGACAATCCTTTATGATATGTACTCATACGTCTGGGACATCAAGAGCATCATGTCAATGGTGAAATCTTTTGTACAGTGGCTAGGTATGTTCTTTAGGAACCAATTATAGTGGCAACTAGCATACATGTTTGTCATCAATTAGCCCACGGGAAAAAAAGAATGTCGAATATTTTCATATTGGGATCATGTTATACTTAAACTAGTTCTGCTTTTGTGCATTATTTATGGTTTACTATTAAGCGTAATAAAGACACAAGTGAACTTGCACTGAATGGCTTTTGATTTATATATATTTTTCCCTTGGGCTAATTAATCTGAAAGTTTATCTCTGAAATATGAGTGTTGACTGAGACTGAATGCACACTGGACTATACATTATTTAGTATTTTCAAGCTTATAGCAAAATTGGAAATGACACTATGAAATGTGACTATACCTCAGCTGTCTGCTGCTTGCTCTGTTTCAATGATGTTATTGCTGTCTTCAACAGAAGAGTTGCAGATGTGACCTTTCACTGGGCTTGGCCAAGAGGGAGCCGAGCTTTCTAGCTTTTCTCTGCGCATGCGAGCTTTAGCGTAAGGCTATTCTGGTGCAAAAGTGATTTGCTTTGACTCTTGCAAGGAGCCTGATTTTGGACAAGAGTAAGAAATGGCAGAGCTCTGGAGTCTGCTTTTATGCTAGACTGATGGTTTCTGAAGCCAAAACCAAGAGCTCTTTTTTTTTTTGGTCTGCAGCTTTTTAAAAATTAAATATTTTTGGGAATAGCACCAGCATGGCCTGGGTTCCTCTAGTGACCTCATTTCACTTTCAGGTTTCAATCCAGCTGTAAGGAAATATGCTGTGGACTTGTTTGATGTACACAGCAGGCAGCAAAACTGATGGTTTCCTGTCACCATTTCTGTAGTAGTCATAAATCTCTTCATAAGCTCACTGCTCCACATTGGATCAGCCTACAGTTCTTGGATCGCATAAGTCATTCAGATTATATAACTAGTCGTATGAAATAGAATCTTGGGTTGAAACTTAAGATAGCCAGCACTTGAGTTTTTATTGTGCAGAATATTTGTAATGGGAGTAATTTTTCCCAGATAAAAAAGAGAAATCATTCAAAGTTAGAGCATTATAATAGCACGTTGTGTCCAGCTGTGGATAAATTTTTGGAAGCAATTCTTTTGCTTCCACTTTATTAGGCTTAGGGATTATTGGTAACTTCCACGAAAAAAAAGAAAAAGAAAACAACATCAGGCAATCCTTATTGCCTTCAAGATATTTTTTCTATTATAAAGACAGAGGGTGATATACAAATTAAAAATAGGTACACAGTTGGATAAATAATTTTTCCCTGACAATTCATTAAAAATGTCAGCTGATTTTCTAAGGCAAAAACAGCACTACATGGATATATAGGTTAAGGTTATGATTTCAGTTCAAGCTAAAATGTCTCTACAGTCATTTTACTGAAGTTATTGACAAACTAACCAAATCAAAAGATTAGGCTAGATAAACAGAAGATAAAAGCTAAATTTGTGCTATAAAGATAAAAATGGCCAATATAAGGGACTAGAAATATAAATTTTCCATATGATGGAATTGTATACTAAGAAAAATCTCCTAGATCAATGAATTCAACCCCTTGCCATGTGTAGGAAAATCAGTTAAACCATATATAAGAGGTGACTGTCCAGCCTCTTCTTAAAAACCTCCAGGGATGGTGAATCCACAGCCACAATAGATAGACTGTTTCAGCTTCTAAAATTTTAGAAATAGAAAGTAAGCAATGTAAACTGACAAATCTATGCTGCCCATGGCATACTGTGTAATTTCATAAGTACAAATACAGGCACACAGCAAATCATGGTATCCCTATGCAACATAGGGATTGTTTCCATAGGACAGAAATCGAAGTTGAAATCAGTGGAATGACCATAGGATTACAAAATACAAGGTAGTATTATTTGAACTAAGTATGTCATTCCATTTTTCTGTGGAGCTCAGACAGACAGAATTGTAATAGCAAAATAGGTTCTTGAGCTACTAATTGATTCTTGAAAATGTTTTATTTTGAAACCCAAAGACTTAACTAACAAACAAAATTTAAAATAAATCCACTGGAATATACATTATTTAATATATTAGCTGTACATGTTGCTCTACTTAGTGCTCTCTTGACAGCAATTGATCGCCAATTTTGTGCATTTCATGTACTACTCTACCCTTTCCCCCTATAAGGGGTTAAATAAATGGTTAATTCTGACTGATACTGATGGTTAATAATTTTTAGTTGATATCATTAAACACACACACAGAGAGAGAGAATTTTACACATAAAACATTAAATGACAATGTACAAAAAATAAAATCAGAACAGTGTCAGTGAACGTTCAAATGCTTAGTGGTCCACTGAAGGCTGATTTTCTTACTTTTTCTTGCAATCCAGCTAGCATTCAGTTTATATAACTAGCATAGATAATTCTACTATGGATTACTAATGCCTTCTACTGTCTTCTTCCCCAATGTGTGCAGATGGGAGAATCTTCAGCACAAGTGTCTACTGCTATTGGATGGACCACGCCAGATGCTTTCAGCGTGTCGTGATTAATAAATTTAAGATGGGAAAGTTCTGATTGTGAGGCAGTTCAGATTAGGGTCATAGCCATGGGTTGAAGTCACATTTGCGCAGCGACCTAGGCATTAACTCTTTATTTTCATTCATACAGCTCTTCATTCATGCAGCTCTATAAAATGTACAATAGTTGAAGTGCTAGTTACAGTGTAATCTCAAAGGGGAAGCATTTCAAGTTACCTGTGAAGGGGTTCTGTATAAAGTCTCCATATATGAGAGACTAGCAAATAGAATTAGTTGAAGCTCAAATCGGGCTCTTTGGGTCACTTCAAGCTTGCTATGTTAAAGGCTTGCTTTCATAATTTGAAACCAGGGAACAATATCTAGCTTGATTCGCTTTGAGACTGCCTGGCTAGCATGATGTATGTGACTACTGATCTGAGATTGTTACTTGAACAGGAAGTAGATCGCTGTCCACAGGAAGAAACAAACTTGCGCAGCTTATCTTATCAGAAAACTAGAGGGGTCATGTACTCTTCACATCATTTATTTGTCTCCTCTTTAAAGATCTTAATTATATTGATTGGTTTTCGAATGTCTTAAAACAGAATTGTCCTCAGAATTGGGTCATGGTTTAAAATTTATAGCTTCATCCTTGATTGTGTCCCAAATTTAAAAGCATATGGTAAGGCTGGCTGTCAGAAATTTTAGCATTTCTAACATAATTGTGGAATAACTGTAACTGAAGCCATTGTTGCCTTTCTTGGTAATGAAGTATATGCTGTGTTGTGTGGCTGAGAAGTAGATAATTTTAGTCTCTCTGAAAAAGAGGCTTTTGTTCTGCATAGCTGTTTGGGCTATATTATCCCATACCAGACCTAGTTTTCTGGCAAGATTCAAACCATATGAAAATGTGACTTCAGACAGGTCCAAGTATTTTTAAAGGGCTGTGGTAATGGCTAGTAACTATACATCCCTTACTGGGTGAAACTAGACATTTGTTCCCTTATATGTTGTATATTTCATGTACCTGTATCAAATGGAGCATCTTAGCAGCTTTTAGCAGTAGTAGACTGTCTGCGCTCTAAGGCTATCGTTGTAACATTCTTTTGATTTTATTAATAAAGAACACAAGCACCTTATGATTAGGAAGCTAAGTACTGTGCAACATTATTACAGCCCAGCAAGCTCTTGGATAATAGCTCAGTTAGAGAGCTTTTCCCACAAAGTGTGTGTTAGCTTGTTGGACATTTTAGTATCTCAGGACATTCCCCCTTCTCGTAACGTTCTCCGCTTGGATCTGATCTCCACAGGGTGTCGTAGTCAATCTTCAGCACAGTTCTTAAGTGGAGACCAAGAACCCTGGGCCTTTAGAGGTGGTCTAGCAGGAGAGTTCCAGGTATCAATATGAATTCACAACTGAATGACATTGTCTTTGTTTGAGAAATCTTTTTATTTTTTTTGCACATCGGAGGGCTGGAAGGCTTGGTCTGCCGAAGGCTTTCTGGTTCAAATCCCAAATAGCCTGATAGCTTGTTTTAAAATAACTTTCCTCCCCTTTCTACAGTAATATCCCAAGGAGATGGTGCCATTCCCATGCGCCTGCGAAGCGCAGCGGCTTTAGTTGTACATTTCACATTGTTTCTTTGCAGGTCGCACAGCGTTTTTATCTGCGCCCGCAATTGCACAATGCGCGCCTGCTTGTCTTCCAGTGAGAACTCCATGAGCAAAGAGAGTGCGATGCAGTGTAGTTAAGAACTCTTCCAAAGCAAGCATTGTTTGGGTACTTGGTAAATCAAATTGGAAAATCAGTTTAAAAAGTTGGTTTCTTCCATGTTTGAATTTGCTCATGAATTTTTCAGGGGCTTTACTTTCTTCCCCCTCACAGGTGCTCTCTGCGCACAGCCAATTGAGTCAGCACGTTGTTTTGGGTTAGTGTCTCTGGCCAGTTAACCCTCTTCAGACCAAACCTTTCCTCCTGACACATGGCTATCTTATGCTGAGAACATAGACAAGATTTGGCAAGATAATGCTAAAGCAAAAAATGAGTTTAATGTTAAGTGCTGTAACAGTTGTGTATCTTAGACGTCTATTCAGATAAAATGGTCCTTACGTTTGTAAAGCCTGCAAAACCCTATCTTCCTCTGGGGTGCCTGCAATACCAAAAGTTATCTTGGGAGTCTGCAGTGCGCACCCAAGAATGTATTGTCTCTTGCTTCTCACTTACATATACTTTTTATTTTCACAGCGTTTGCTGCCTATTGAAGGAGCAAATGACCTCTTCTTTCAGCCTCCTCCTCTGACTCCTACTTCCAAAATCTACACCATCAGGCCCTATTTTCCTAAAGATGAGGTAACCTAAATTCTTCTTATGCAAACTTGGTTTTTGAGACAGCTTCTTGGTCTAGGCGACTGTTTCCTTTTTAAGAGTCTTTTGAATGCCTGGGAAAGATATGGCTTGAATAGGAACTTATCGAAGTCAGTTTAAATTATTCACTCCAGGTTCATTGCAAATAACATGCAGCCCTGGCATTATTTATACCAATATTTTCCCAGATTGTGGAATAGCTTGCTGCTATTATTTCTTTAAAAATTGTAGATATTCTTGATACTTTGGCTGAATACCTTGATACTAATCAGAGCTTCACCTACATCTGATATTTTGAAACTAAATCTGAACTAATTTTGAGTTCTGTAATCTCAATTCTGGCAGTTGGTGGGAGGCCAATGTTGTACATTAGTATCCTTCCAATTCTGTTTGGTGAGTTTCATTGCTGAGGGAGGTTTTGAAGAGTAATTTTTGATATGAATCCTACTTAATTTATATTATATTGTCAGTAGTTACAATAGCAATAGCACCTAGACTTATATACCACTGCAAAGTGCTTTACAGCCCCCTTTAAGCAGTTTATAGAGTCAGCATATTGCCCCTGACAGTCTGGATTCTTATATTTGTGAAATACGAACTGTTATGGAAATGGCTCTAATAAATGACCGTGTCTGTTTCATATTAGAGTAGTATGAATCTCAAAAGAAAAATAACCTGCTGTCACAGGGTTTAAATATAATTTTGATGTATTGTGTGTCTTTAGGCGTCAGTGTACAAGATTTGTAGAGAAATGTACGATGACGAAACTGATCAGCCTTTTCACAGTCAACCAGATCTAATTGGAGACAAGTATGCATTACTTTGATAGAAATCCTATTGTGTTGGATATGTATTCTATTTGTACAGAATTGTATGTCTCTTGCTATCTAAAATATATAATTCATTTTATTACATTTTGTATTGTGATATTTTTGTAGCTTTCACAACTATGGTGATGTGAGGTTAAATAATTACTGGTCATATATTAGAAATGTTTAACATTCCAGTTTCTAAAAGCAGGGGGAAAGCCCTAAAAGTTTTAAACCTTGTATCTGACTATTGAGAAATAGTTATGGAGTTAGAAGTAAACAGATTTATATAACATGGACTATGAATACAATACAAACATTCCTCCTGAACTTAATAAACTCTGAATGTCTTGCAAAGCCTAATGCTGTAGTTAACTTAGGACTATTTACTTCACATTACCAAACTGAGGTGTGTGTGTGTGTATTCATTATAGGGGTGTGCACAATGTTCCTTGCACAGAGCAACCAGTTTCAGGTTTTCTATGCCTGGATTGAAATTTGGTGCAGACATGAACCCAAAATATTTATGTTCTTTACAGAAGCGTTTTGGGGTTGAAAGAGAAAGATAGAAGTAAGGTTGTCAGCTGTGGTCAAAGGGTGATGAAAAAGGAAAGTGTTAGGAATCAGGAAGGAGTATGCAAGTTGTTTGGATATACTGACCTAGAATTCAGGAATGACAGTGGGTGAAAGGAAGATGCTAGAAAGATGGATAGATGAACCTGTGCATGTGGCAACAGAAAGAGGTAGGAGAAAGAACTTGCTTTATTTATTTCATAAGATCCATCCAGATTTATTTTTTCAGAGAAAATCTGAGATGTTCTGAGTTTCAATTTAACTAAGCAGTTTAGCCAATCTTCAAGGTACAGTGTTTTTCATGTTTGAAACAAAACACATTTTACATATCATGCAGACCCGATTCATTCACTCTCATCTCACTAGGTGATCCTTCCTGCTACATTACTTTAACCTACAATAGTAATTAGTGAGTAGAAATGTAAAAGAGCCATGTTAAAAAAAACATCAAATTACCAAAGGAAGAAGGAAGGACTTTGTATAGGTGTATAGACATATGCAGGTCTTAATAACAAATATAAATCCATATCAAATCAGTTTGATTTCTGAAATATAGTCATGCAAAAAAGTTTCATTATTAAACTATTTGACTTAAGTAGAATTATTACTTTTAGTCTCTAACTGGAACAATTTTGAGATTTGTCTCGACTAATATCTACTGCTTTGTTATTTTTCTGCTGAATGCTTTTCTTCTGCTAGGGTGGTATGCATATCTTGCAGTGATAATTGTTCAAATCTTCTATCACTGTACCACATCAGGGACATAATATTAGAATGCTGAGATCAACAAAATACAAAATGCAGATATTTTATCAATATTCATTCTTCTGAAATTTATTTCATGTTAGTATTATAATTTAGGGGAAAGAGATTGTTATGGTATTCTTTAGTAGCTCTAGCTTTACTGTTTTACTTGTTCTGTCCATTTTCATGCTCTGTCTAGAGTTTCAAGTTTAAGAAATGGCCAGTTCAGATCTGTTGTCTTACTATCTAAGGCAGTTTTCTCCAAATGATCTTTACATCCACTTTGTCTTGGATTTTCCTGAACTGATATGGCTTCGCCTTCTCTATTTGCCATTACTTCTATAGTTTCTTTTTCAAAATCTCCCATAAGTTATTACCAGATCCTGTAAGTTTTTTAATATGCAGTTTCATTAGGTAGCATAACACATACCTACTGGCCTTTAATCACAGTAACAAAATGTTTTTAGTTTGAAGGTATTGTATAGTATGCACAGATTTTATTTCATTCATTAATTCATATCTTCCAGGTTTTTTTTCCATGCATTATATTAGTGGTTTTGCTTTTCTGTAGATGTGTTTTGGGGCTATTGTCTATTTAATGTAGCTTTTGTGATTCAATTTTTGTTACTTTTGGTCTCACTCACTACTCCTTTCCTCTCAGGTTGGTGGGTGGCTTGCTTTCCCTGAGTCCTGATTACTGCTTTGTTCTGGAAGATGAAGGTGGCATCTGTGGTTATGCACTGGGTACTGTTGATGTAACCCCTTTCATTAAGAAATGTAAAAGTGCCTGGATTCCTTTCATGCAAGAGAAATATAGTAAGCCAAGTGGCGATAAGGAACTATCAGAGGCTGAGGTTAGTCATGCCAGCTTATGTATGATTTGAACAAGTAATAGGAGTACATGCTTCAGTTCTACTTTAGTGGGAACAATTTATACAGGTTCTTTCCAATGTTACATTTTAGACGTATGGGGTTTCTAAATGTATGTGATAAAAAGTTACTATGCATAATTTTGCTGTTTGCCTCAAGAAATCTTTATTGATATATGTCTTCAGTTACACTGTTTGAAT
Organism: Pareas carinatus; assembly: GCA_032468095.1. Taxonomy (NCBI): domain Eukaryota; kingdom Metazoa; phylum Chordata; class Lepidosauria; order Squamata; family Pareidae; genus Pareas; species Pareas carinatus. Next base: position 94,271 of record JANHFO010007349.1, read on the forward strand.
TTGAATTGAAAAGGTTGGATTTCATCCTTAAAAATTACCTTGAATTATTGTCTGTCAGAGAAAGCATTTTATAGAGGTATGTAACATATTCCACATATAAAGCTTCAGGTGGCCCAGGCAGAAATAATTCATCATGAGGGGGAATGGGAGAAAAAGCCAAGGGCTGATGGCTGCAGGGAAGCAGGAAGGCACAGGGAAATTGGGAACTCCAGTGGAACACAACTGGTCCTCAATTTACAATTATTTGTTTAGTGATAGTTCAAAGTTACAATGGCACTGAAAATAGTGACTTATGAAAAATGTTCACACTTCCAACCATTGCAGTCTCTCATGGTAACATGATCAAAATTCGGTCGCTTGGCAGCAGGCATGCATTTATAATACCCTGTTTCCCCAAAAGTAAGACATCCCCCGAAAATAAGACTTACTTACAGTTTTACCTCTCGCTGAAATATAAGGCATCTCCCCCAAAATAAGACCTCCCCGAAAATAAGACCTCTCCGATAATAAGGCCTCCCCCGAACATAAGCCCTCCCTGATGAGGCCCCCTGAAGCTACCGTAACTCTGGACCGTAACGTCGGATGCCGCCGCGCAGCTCACTGTTGGCCGCAGTGCAGCCGAAGCAGACATGAAGCAGACATGAAGTGCGAGGTCTCTTTTAATCAGAGAGCTCACGCCGCCACCAGGACAAGCTGCCGCCTACTGCTCGCTCTGCCCTGACAGAGTCTGGCTGATTCACAATTAGACAGTGAGTTGCACAGGGCAGGAGTCGGGCACATTGTGTATCCCGTATTCTTCTTCATGGAAAAATAAGACATCCCCTGAAAATATGACCTAGCTTTTTTGGAAGCAAAAATTAATATAAGGCATTACCTTATTTTTGGGGAAACAGGATTGTTGCACTGCCCTGGGGTCATGTGATCACCATTTGTAAGCTTCCCAGCCAGCTTCCAACAAGCAAAATCAATGGGGAAAGCCAGATTGGCTTAATGCATGATTCACTTAATGACTGCAGTAACTCACTCAACAGTTATGACAAAACGTCATACAGTGGGACAAAATTCAATGACTCAATTTTGGTCATAAGTTGAGGACTACCTGTATACTATGTTGCAGTACTAAGAGAAGTGAGTGATATGCACCAACATTGCCCTATTTGCTCCTGAGTTTTGTTTTCTCCAGAGTCATAAAAATGAAATCATTCTGGGTTTTGCTGATCTACGATAGGTCCAAAACAGTTTGATAGAACTTGTTGGTGCAGTTATATTTAATTATTTAACAAATTTATATATCCATCCATCTCACTGAACACGACTCCAGGTGGTACACAATAACAATTAAAATAATGTTGCAACAATTAAAACATTTTTTTTAAAAGCAAGATTGCAGGATTAGAACATCCACTTTAATATAGTACAGCCATTCTTCAGACTTCCTGTGGGATCCCCAAGGTTGCTAGAAGTACCACATTTTCAGGACCTCCAAGTGAAGTTAGCTAGAGATGGGACCAATCTCATTTCAGGTGGAATGATGTTCCACAGCAGAAAAGGCATGTTTTTTCTGAGTCCCATCTGATGGAACTCTTTAGCAGACAAGGCTCACAGCATACACTTCCTATTAGAACCGAGGGGATGGGTACAGGTGTTCACGAAGGATATTACTCAAATGATTCAGGTATGTCAATAGGATCATACTGTCGTTATGCAGCGGATGTAAGATGGCAGACTGTAATTTGGATTATTTGCATAATAATTCCATGACAGATCATGAAAACATTGTCCATTACATGCAAGGTCCTTTATATCATGGTTATGAAAATTTAAGTTTTTATAACTGACGCTTTTGTATGTGCATGCCAATGAATTCAGTGTTGGACGCAGTTCTTAAAAGTTGATGACGATGTTTCAAGAAAGGTCTAGGAATCTCTGACATAACCCTCTGCCTCACAATTTAACATAATATCCTTTTACATTATTGTGACATTTATATTTAGACATCTGTATATAAGTATGTTTTAGATTGGTTATTTCATCATTAAACAACACCCACCTATTGCACATATACCTCTCCCTTCCTCTTTCTGTCCAACAAAATCATAAGAAGAAAAAACACTGAAAGTGGGTAATGAGGGAAGCAGAATTGAAATGCTCTAGAAAGGAAGTTGGGAATTAGAATGTATAACAGGAATATGAATAAATAGGCAAAAAAAACCTACAAAAATGCTTTACAAAAATGATTTTTTCAACAGTTTTCTCCCATTTTTATAAGAACATAAAATTCTTCCCCATGCTCATTCACAAGTAATTATTCAGAGGAAAAACATTCTTCTTAAATGTAGATATTTTTCACTAGGAAGCTCCTGCTGCTATTCTAGTCTTGAGCATTTAATTAAAATGTATTAGATCAAATGAATAAAAGGGATATTTTAGTATTCATAGCACTTAGGTAGTATAGCATCTTTTCTGTGTAGTTTGGTCAATGTTTTGGGCTAACAGGATATGACAGCCCTTCTTTAGCAACCGTTCATAATGTTTCTAGTGTGTATTGTTAACAGTAAACATATATTTCTATTTTGTATATTACAGAAAATAATGCTGAGCTTTCATGAGGAGCAAGAGGTTCTGCCAGAAACATTCCTTGCCAACTTCCCTTCACTGATAAAGATGGATATTCATAAAAAAGTGACGGATCCAAGTGTTGCTAAAAGCATGATGGCCTGCCTACTGTCCTCTCTCAAGGCAAATGGTAAACTGGTGGTTTTGCTTTACAGGTTACTGGGATGTTAAGAGTAATAACTACATTCTGCAGTTCTGGAAAGGTCATAACTTTACACATTTAATTACCAGGTGGATAATGTAAATAATCAGGAATGTGCAAACCATATTCCTTGCTTATTGATACTTCCTGTACGGAGTAAAGAGATCAGAGTGTAAACTTGATATGTAATATTCATGTTTAAATGATCATAAATGAGTTTCACATGAAACTACTTTCCCAAAATGTTTATAAATAGCAACTGTTCCAGAATTCAGTAATTCATTTCTTACTTGATGCTTGCTATCAGTAACATGAGGGAGACTTATTATTGTTTGCCTCTCCATCACGCTATCTTAAAATCTATCTTGGAAAGCCTACTAATCCATCTGCATCTGAGGTTCTATGAGATTGTCAAGAGAGGGTTAATGTTTATAACCTTCATATGAAACAGTGCTCCCAATTTCCTTAAGTACCTTGGTTCAGATGGACTTTTAGCTACTTAACTTCCTTTGGAGTTGTAAATACTAAAAGGAACCTGATAGTATTGCCAATGATCTTGTGAAAGATTGGTTCTTATTGACTTTTTGTCATAAACCATTGCAATGAAATAAATTGCATGTTCTGTTTCCATTCACAAATATGTACCTCTCTAATATGTAGCAATCTAGAGTTGAATCATTACTGATACTAAGGCAGGATAGTTTAATAATACATTATCTTTGGGTTACTACTTCTGTTAATATACAGTATATAAAAAAAACAAAAAGGCTATCAGGAACATGCACATAATATCAAATTCAAGAAGCACAGTAGTTAGAATGCAGTACTGCAGATTACTTCTGATTGCCGTCTGCCAGCAGTTCGGCAGTTTGAATCTCAGTGGCTCAAGGTTAATTCAGCTTTCCATCCTTCTGAGGTTGGCAAAATGAGGACCCGGATTGTTGGGGAGCAATATGCTGACACTTAGAGGGCTGTAAATCACTGTGAAGTCTATATAAGTCTAAGTGCTATTTGGAAATTAAATACAGAAAACCAACAATTGATAGAGAAAAACACAAGAAAAGGTTGTGACTCTGCAGGTTGGAATTAATATACCATATCACCTTTGTATGTTCCAAATGGCTGGATGTTTCACATTTTTTTCTTCACCTTTTGAGAAGGCCTAGGTCCATGATCTCACTGAAGTGCATCATCCAGTCACAGCTAGTTCCATCTGCCCAAGAAGTTTGAACTTTTACAGAAAACCCTGAAAAAAGTTTCAGAGCAGTTTATAAGAGCTCAAAGCATGCCTGAAGTGACTTTCTGGATGTTAGGCAATTTCATGAAGACTGAAGAGCTGATCATTCTGCTGTGCATGATTGGAATTTGGATCAAACTAGAGGATGGAACATTCAATGATCTGTTCTGTTCTGTGTTCAGTCGCCAGTCTAGATTCTCTCTACTTCTGTCCTCTTACCAAATGTCTTCCTCTGATTTTATTCATTTGCAAATCTTTCATTTCCTCTTTTTTAGGCTCCCGTGGGGCTTTCTGTGAGGTGAGACCAGACGATAAAAGAATTGTGGAATTTTACAGCAAGCTGGGATGCTTTGAAATAGCCAAAATGGAAGGATTTCCAAAAGATGTTGTTATTCTTGGAAGAAGTTTGTAAGGGATTTTTTTTTAGTGTACATGTTGAGACTGTACACATGTAGTGAACCTGAGTTTTGTTATTGTCTTGCCCATTCAGTGGCAGCAGTCAGCTGGCCTGACAGGAAAGAACCACCCATTAACACTGTCCCATATGCTGCTGAAAACAGCTTGAAGAATGGTTACTGGTTGTCATTTCCTGGCCTTACATAAAGTGCCAAGGGATCCCGCATATGATGTAGCTTCAGGAAAAGATTCACAGGAATTCCCAAAGAAGAATTGGGGGCTTTTCCATCTCTGTATGCAGCAGAAAGGTTGACTCCTTTGTATTGTGAAGTGGGATGCAACATGAAAGTGGGATCTTGTACAGAGAAACACAGGGTACCTGTGCAGATCATTTTATGAAAGATGAACAATAATTCATGGTTGTGTTGACTGTTTTGCTTATTAGTAAGGAAATGGCCATCACCTCTAAAGAAAATTGATTAAGCTTTGTGCTTTGTAGGGATAAATTGTGCATTTGTCTATGGCAAAGTCACTCAGTGGCAGAAATGTAAATTTCAGTGTGTAAATATATACATATATGTATATATATATATGTATGTATATATATATATATATATAAACTTGCTGAATGCTGATGCTTTGCATTTAATTGTTTTTGTAATTATTTTGCTTTCCAAAGCAAAGTGGTATTATTCTGAGACAGCACCTTCAATTACAGAAAAACAGAGACTGAAGTTCACATTTCTGGTCTAGTCTACTGTTTCATGCCCTTTACTAGAATGCTAGTTTGAAAGCTTTTTAAAAGTGCGGATCTAGAGGGATCAATCCTTTAGAGAATGAATTTTTAGAAGATGGGTAACTATTGCTTCCTACCAAGAAAATAAAAACTTACTGACAGTCACTTTAGTGATAGCTACTGAGTTGCTCACCCATGCTCAATAAGTGGATGGAAAAATACCATGACTTCAGCTCCCCATTCTTCTCTGTTCAATCTCATTAAATCAAGTCTTTAAGTAAGTCACACATATTTGTTACAGATTTTTTGGGGGGGAATAACAAAAAGCACATTTTATATATTATTTAATTGTCACCAAATTTTAATATTACTGCCTGTTCCAGACATTTAAGATTTTTACTGCAATCTGACGAACTATGGAGACATAGGAGGGATGATGGATGCACTGCTTTGTCCTAAGAAACTGTTAGCCAACATAATGCTTCATTATTTTCACCTACTACAATAAACTAATTTTGTTTCCTTTGAAACTATTTCTTTTTAGTAAAGATGGAAATTGAGCTTATCCTGTTTAAAAAAACATTGAAATTTCATACACTTTTGAAGTGGCATTTTATTGCCATTTTAATTTGCACCGATTTCATAGAAGCTAGAGTTTGGCCTTGGTTATAATTGCTTATTGAAATTTGATTTTCACTGAATGAAAAGCAGAACATTTCAGCTGCAGCAAATACATTTCATTTGAGGAGCAAAACAATGGACAAAAGGACTTTCATTGGGTTTTTTATGCTTTTGAGTGAATGCTAAACAGCCACTTCATTTGGTTTTGACTAGGCACCATGTGTGTATACAGTAGTTGGATTTATTGCAGTTTTGTGGGAAGAGGGCATCTGAATTTTTATACTGTTAACAAATATAAATTTATCACTGTTATAAGTTAATTATGTGCATCAGTTTGAGTCAGTCGCTTGCTCTGAGTGTATAAAGTGTAGCACTGACACAACTTTCAGAGCTACAGTATCAGTTTTCATTGCATACAGTTAGAATGCAATTTTCATGACTGTCTTTAGATCTGCTATATCTGTAGCAAAACAACAGACTGTAAAATTGTATTTGGAAACCATGTGAAAAATAGAATAAATTGCAAAGTCAATGTAAAGGCATGTTTTGATATAATGTTAGAGAATGAGGAAAGTTAGTGGAGAAAAATAATTTTCCTGTTGTGTTTTATAACTAATGAATGTAGAATGTAGCAATGAATAGTTCATATTTTGGCTCCACTTTGCAGATTTGGATATAGCAGATCTGCCTCTTATGTTTTCTTTTGGGCGTGCTGTTCTGTAAATACAGATGGACATTATTGGAGGTTATTGAAGTAGGTGTTTATTCCTATTGAGATTTCACAAATAATATCTTCTGATTTAAAAGAGAATAGTAATTCTAGATAATAATGCTCCTTTATCACTATATGTGATCAAGACCACTGCTCACAGTAGAAGTGTGTCATTTGTATCCTTCCAAAGCCCTAAAAAAAACCTCCCAAGGTTCCATCATTTGGTAATTTTCAATGTGGCAGGATGAAAAATGAGAGTAATAATGTTGCCTGTTGTATTAATGAATTAAAAATTTTAATTTTTTATTAATTTTCTTAATTAAGAGGGAATTCTACTTTTTCTTTCCTCCAAATAATACAGTTCCTAGTCTTACTGATAGGAGAAAATATTTGTAGTTTAGGATTGAACTGTGGCGTTCTTGGTGCTGTTTGAGCTGGCTTGTTTTCTTGCAGCCATTTCATTACCAAGCATCAGTGCTAGAAGTGATGATACCTAGTTTGGTAATGAAATATCAGCAAGAAAGCAACCAAGCCCAGGGACACCTGATGATCAAAATCTAATGATAACTATTGAAGTTTATATTTTGCCCGATAATTCTAGATAGCTGAAAGAAAAATAAAAGAGGTGGGAGAAGCTGTGTATTCACCTGACATTTTAATACTAGTCCTATCTTTTTGATTCCATTTTAGTTGATATGTTTTCAAACCCTTTAATTCCATAATTACTAGATAAGAGAGAAACATTTCATATAATATGTCTAGATTATTTTTTTAATTCACCCTAGAATTAAGTATTTTAGCATGATGAATGGAATATTTAATGAGTAAATTTTATTGTAGGTTAAATTTCTATTCAGATAGTAGAAGTGTGTTACATATGATCTAACATTTGTGATATATCATTTTGGTGCCATTTCTGTCCTGCAGTACAGTGGACAGGGTGGTAAACATCAATACATTTTGTAATGCAAGTCAGTTCATTAGCTGGTTGGGAATTATGAAAAATGTAGCCTTACACATCCAGATAGCTGGTTTAGTCAATTATGCAAGGACTTTGAAGGCATCAAACTGAAGTTTCATTTGCCTCCTTGTTTGGATCCCAAATATATCACTTGGTCAGTTTTCCAGATTTAGCTGTTATATATCATACTTTTTATCTTCAATTTCATACTGTTTATAAACACAAAACCATTTGTGTGTGTGGAAAATTGCCTTCTTGGACTTCATAAAGTTGGGAATAGTATTAATTAGGGTATGTGAAATCGAAACTGTCATGTTGCTCTTTTGTCATTTGTCTGATTTTTCTTGTTCTATATTTTTAGTTCCTATTTCTAAGTTTAATAAAATATTTGACTTGGAACTTGGGGATTGAATAGGCATTTCTTACCGGCCCAAGTATTTACTCCTTGAATGTCTTCCTTTTATGCTGCACTAGGGAAGATACTAGAAAACTAGATTTAGATCACAATGTAATGTCAGAAGTCAGATGGTAATGTCTTCAGTTGGAAAGACAATAGTTCAAGCATTTTAACATGCTTTTCAATTTGAGTAGAAAGCTGAAAACTAATGAGCCTGTCTGTTACAGTCATGATGTGAGCAGATCATCCCTGACCACTCTGATTTTATGACCTTTAATTTGTGGCAGTCGTTAAAACACCATGATCATTAAGTGAGTCTGTGGTCATTAAGCGAATGCATTATTTGCTGTGGGATGTTTCGGTTGAAAACTAGAAGTAAATGCTGGTTTTTCGCAAAAGTTTAAATCAGTCATGTTACTGCATAACACTGTAAGTACACTGTGTGTACAATTATTAGGCAGGTGAGTATTTTGACCATACCATTCTTTTTAATGCATATTTTTCACCTCCAAGCTATATAAACCTGAATGCTTATTGGATATAAGTGGTGGTGTGTATTTGTGTAATGAGAAAGGGTATGGCCTAAGGAGATCAACACCCTCTATCAAGGTGTGCATAATTATTAGCTGCTTTTCCCCAGGCAAAATGGGCCAAAAAAGATTTAACTGACTCTGAAAAGTCAAAAATTACAAGTCTTTCAGAGGTATGCAACATTCTTGAAATTGCTAAGCTATTGGGGCATAATCACAGAATCATCAAAACCTTTGTGGCAAATAGTCAACAGGGTTGCAAGAAGTGTGTTGAGAAAAATATATGCAAATTTAAACATTTGAGAAGAATTAAATGTGAAGCTACCAGGAACCCATTATTCTCCAGTGCTGTATTCCAGAACTGCAACATACCTGGAGTGTCCAGAAGTACTAGGTGTTGAGTGCTCAGAGACATGCCCAAGGTAAGGAAGGCTGAAACCTGACCACCACTGAACAAGATGGGACAAAAAAATATCTGAAGACAGATTTTTCAAAGATTTTATGGACTGAGGAGAGTGGCTCTTGATGGATCTTTTTGAAAGATGGACTTTTTCCTGTACCACTGCTTGAATAAAGTGTGTAAGTCACTCTCCTCAGTCCATAAGATCATAAGTTTTATGCAGGACAATGCTCCATCGCATGCATCGAAGTATTCCACTGCATGGCTAGCCAGTAAAGGCCTTAAAGATGAAAGAATAATGCAACGGCTCCCTTCCTCACCTGACCTAAACCCCATTAAACTTGTTGGAGCTTCTTAAATGGGAGATTTGCGGTGCAGGAAAACAGTACACCTCTCTGAACAGTGTCTGATAGACTGGTTGCTGCTGCACAAAACAATCGTCAACATATTAAGAAACTGGAGACTCCATGAATGGAAGGCTTATGACTTATTGAAAAGAAGGGTGGCTATAATGGTTGCTGATTTATTTATTTTTTTGAATGTCGGAAACATTTATTTGTCAATTTTGAGTTTTTTTGTTCTCACTTTAACAGATGAAAATAAATGAGTAAGATGGGGAAATTATTTGTTTTTCATTTAGTTGCATAATAATTCTACCCACTAATAGTTACCCAATGATTGTGCACACATAGATATTCTTCTAAGAAGGCTAAAACCTCACTTTTAGTTTCTGATATATTCAGATTTGAGGTTTATTAACGTTTTGGATTGACTGAGAGCGCTGTAGTTGTTTAGTAATAAAATTAATCCTCAAAAATACAACTTGCCTAATGTACACACAGTGTAACTATAGGTGTGGGCTGGTTGCTGTGTCCCTGAAATGCAGTCATGAAAGCGGGGAGCAGGGGGATGGATCGGCGGCTGTTAGAACTTCAGAACCAGGTCATTAATATCTTTTGGAGAGAGTCATAACTTTGAATGGTCGCTAAGTGACTGGTCATTAATCAAGGACTACCAATACTGCAGTCCTCGGGTAAAGAACGAGTTCTGTTCCCCTAACTCTTTGTCTTTAATCCAAATTTGTATTCAAGTCAGAACAGCTTAATGTACCTGTACTGTATATCGGGGATGAATAATAAAATTATTTAGAAAGTTTTTTGTAAAGTTTGAACTTACAACTTTTATAAGTTATAAGTTTTTTATAAATTTTATATCTTAAAATTGAGTTATATGGGAGACAGATTTTCAGCAAGGAGAACTTGTTAAATTCAGTCTCCAAAGAAAGTGTTATAAAGGTGTTTTTAGATGTTTGAATAAAATGTCATGGACATCGAATTGCAACTGTGTTCTCTGTGTTACTTCTTACTTTTAAAACAGAACAAAGAATTCTGAAGAGTGAAAAGAAAAATGAACAGATATAAAACAAATATATTCCAAATATTAACACGCTGGGCAAGTTAAAAGTATTTCTATACCAAGAAAAGGACAGGGCTGCCTGAGGAAGGAGAATGGAGGGGGTATCTGGATAGGGTAACTTCTTGTATCAGTAGATTTTGCCAATATTTGGATGTAGTTGTGCTGTTGTGCTGAGTTAGATGTTTCATTATATTGAGTAGGGATCAACTGAGGGGAGACACCCCCACCATGAGCGCTCAGGAGATAAGTCAGGTCAGAAAGACAATACAATATGTAATTTATATTTGTTACACAGTACAATAGATTTCTCAATCCAGATTGATGAAAAATGGAATGAAGTTAGACTACCAGGTTACACAAATCAAGTTCAATTGCAAGCATCCTGCTCCTCTGTTCTTCAAACTCAAAAGGACTTTCCTTGACAGTGCAGGAAGGAAACTGCTTTTTTATTATGTCTGCTTTTTTGCCAGTGGTATTCGTGTCTCTTCCTATCTGTTGGAATGGGAAGGCATAAACCGGCTAGCAGGAAATCTCATTAGGGTAATAATTCTTTTGATTTTACTGCACATAAACAAAAGGCTAGAAATAGAACATACAGCAAACTGCTCAGCTCTTCATAGCTAGAAAATCAATCCCATCTTCTAAATGTCCTTTGTGAGCTGATTTTGCTGCCTGCCCTGAGAAAAACCTTAAATGGTTTTTTAAATTGCTCTAAAACAGCAAATCTCAGGCTCAGCGCAGCCACTGCATTTACAAGATAAGGCCGAAGGTGAATATTACCTGTATTCAAAACTACATAGAAGAAACAAAATCCCTTACCATGATGCTATATGGTAGGTAATTTAATAACTGTTATTCAAATGCTCTTTCTGAGAAGAGAAACTGCTTTAACAGATTATCTTTAGGAATTTAAGACTGCTAATAGCAGAAGGTAACACTGAGGTAATGTAAGCCCTGCTTGAAGCATATATGGACCATCAAATTCCCCCAGGTTTTGACTAGATTGTGTAGTCTAATATGAAAGTAATATATATATATAGGTTATTTAGGAAAAATGTGTAGCGAGGTATCCGAGTATGTTCGCTCTTATTCATACAGTAATGTAGACAATGGTTATTTTTACCTTTTGTTTTCTCTAAGGAATAATTCTCGGGCATCTTTACTATTCCTCAGAGTACATGCAAAACTTAATCCTTTTAGAGCAGTGACCCTCAAACCTTTGGGCACCAGGGACTGGTTCCATGGAGAAAGGTTTTTCCGCAGATCAGAGGGACCGTGGTTTTGCATGCTGCCTGCATCTGGCCAATGGGACTTGTCTTGTTTGTGTGGCATGCCACAGACCGGTGCCAGTCCATGGACCAGGGGTTGGGGACCCCTGTTTTAAACCATTTTATCTCTTTATATTTTTGAGATGCATTTCCTCATTTCTCTTATTTTCAGACCATCCTAACTGCTGCATGACAAATGAAAAATGAAGCATTAGTTAGTCCTAGTTTTGTATCATGTGCAAACTTGATCATTATTCCCACAACCTCTTCAGGTTGTTCGAAATATTGGTTAGCAGAGAACCCTGTGGACTCAGCTCAATATTATGACGTGGTGCTTCTCCCAATCTATTTTTAAGCTAATTATAAAAAAATTAGACTAAATAATGACTTTTTTGTGACAAGCCCGTGGTGGCTTTTTTTAATTGTTACATCTCTATTTAAGGGCATCTGTTTTTATATGTAAAATCTGCCTCAGGACTTTTCCAATAAAGAGGTCAAGTTGACAGGCTGAAATTCCTAGATTTTCCATCACAGAAATCTTGGCCTACATCTCCATGGAGAACTACAACTGTAGTTTTATAACAATTAAATTATAAATTATAACTGTTTTATAACAATCGTTCATTTCAGTACTTGCCACATTTCTATTGGGTTTAGGTCTAAACTTTGACCATTCCAAACATTGATTTTTTTTCCCCCATCCATTCTATAAACTTGCTTTTACGTTTGGAATTATTGTCTTGCTTCAGCTGACAGACAGATGGCCACATATTCTTCTGGAGAAGTCTCTGATACAAAGCAGAATTCATGCCTTGTTAAGCAAGGACAAGTTTGGGTTCACCGTATTATCATTTTAATGCTTGATATTTGGTAGGAAATTCTTGGTGCTGTTCAACATCCATTTAGCCTCCAAATTTCCACATTTAACTCATTCCCTCAGAAGCCTGGAGGGTCATCTACATGCTTTTTGTGAAATACAAGATAAACATCAATGTGCTTAATAAGGAATTATTAATTTATTTGTGGCACAACAAATAAAAAATGCTAAGCAAAACTTTTTTGAAAATGCGAATAAACCAGGACAATGGCTATCATATAGACTTAAAATACAAAGACAAAAAAGAAAGATATAGATTAAGTTATAAATCAGGAGAAGTGAAGTATGCAAAAGATCAGCTGGAAAAAATAGTAAGAGACTATTATGCAAGTTATATAATATAGAAAAGACTGATCCAGAAAAAAATAAAACAATAGTTGGAGAAAAGTCAGATACCACAATTCTCTGAAGAATATCAAATAATGTTAAACGAAGAAATAAAAACGATAGAAGCGAGGATGCCAGGTCCAGATGAGATACCAGCAGAACTTTATCAAACACTGCAAGAGGTATGGACTGAACCATTAAAGAAGCTTTACACTGACTTACAGATGGATTATAAAATACCAAAAACTTGGTTGGAAGTTAATATTGCTTTAATTCCAAAAGAAGAGACAGATCTGACACAGATGAAAAACTATCATCCAATTTCCTTATTAAATGTAGATTATAAATTTTTTGCATCAATAATGGCCGAGAGACTAAAGATAGTCTTGAAAGACTTTGTACATGAAGATCAAAATTGATTCCTACCTAAGAGGCAGATAAAGAACAACTTAAGGATAATATTGGATGTTTTGGAATACTATGAAATGCACCCAGGGAGCCAACTAGCTTTGGTCTTCTTGGATGCACAAAAGGCATGTGACAACCTTTCTTGGCAGTTTCTGTTTCAACATTTGGAGATAATGAATTTTGAGTAGAAGTTTATAAAAATGATTAAGGCTTTATATGATAAACTATCAGCCAAGATAATAGTTAATGCACAATTAACAAAACAAGGCTGTCTGATATCTCCATTACTATTTATCTTGACATTAGAAATTTTGAATAGAAATGTGAGAAATGATGCGCAGATTAAAAGATTGAAAGTTAAAAATGAGATATATAAATTACAGGCATTTGCATATGATTTGATATTTATTGTGGAAAGACCAATAGTTATGATCCAAAATTGATACAAAAAATAGAAAAATATGAAGATGTGGCAGGATTAAAAATTAATAAAGAGAAAACTAAAGTTATCATTATGAATATGACAGAAAAACAAAAAGATTAAGAAAGAATATGAATTTATAATTGGTAAAGAAAGTAAAATACTTGGAAATATATATAACAGCCAGATGTCCAACGTTAAAAGAGGATAATTATGATAAATTGTTTACTCGAATTACATCTGACTTGGAAAGATGGAAAAACTTAGTTATCACTGTTACAGAGAATTGCTACAGTGAAAATGAATATTTTACCAAAAATCTTATTTCTTTTCCAAATGATACCAATAAGTCTGGAAAAGAAATTCTTTGATGAATTGAATGCACTAATAACAAAATATGTATGGCAAGGGAAAAAAGCAAGAATAAAGTTGAAACTATTACAAGATAACAAGAAGAGAGGAGGTTTGGGTCTGCCAGATTGGAATTTATATTACCAGGCATCTGTGTTAACATGGATCAAAGAATAGATAACATTAAAAATCAAGAGGTTGTTATATTTAGAGGGGTACGATTTGCTACTAGGATGGCATTCCTTTTTATGGTATGGCAAAAACAAGATTCATAGATACTTTCAAAATCACTATGTGAGGAATGCCTTATATAAAGTATGGGAGAAAGGTAAAACAAAAATATATATGAAAATTCCAAAGTGGGTCTCTACTGGGGAAGCACTGGTACATCCAAACCTATTTGATATGGAAAAAATCTAGACATATAAGGATATCTTAGATTTGGAGAGAAATGTGAAATCTAGACTAGCACTGGAAAATCAGGGTATGAATCTTACATGGTGGTCATATTTACAATTAAAAACTAGATATGATAAA
>JANHFO010007349.1:218732-235528 GCA_032468095.1 Pareas carinatus
TGGCCATGGGGGGGTACGTGTTGCTGTGTTGGCACTTTGTGATAAATAAGTGGCTTTTGGGTTGCAGTTTGGGAACTTGGTCTCTAAAAGGTTTGTCATCACTGCCCTAGATCATCTTTCATCCTGCAATATCTAACAGAGAAGTACATAGCTAGAGCAGGACCTGCTTTATATGCTGTTTTTATTGACTTGAGGTCCACCTTTGAGTCAATACTGAGAATTGGCTATGGGACAACTTGCAAATTTCATCATAGATGGGTACCTATCTCCTGACATTTCTTCTACCCGAAAATTCTAAGTCAGTTCATTTTACCCCACAAGATGTTTAACTAAAGTAATCATCTCAATAAGGGGAGTTAGACAAGGCTACACCCTAGTACCATCACAATACAGGAAGTCCTCGAGTTACAACAGTTCATGTCAAGCGCCAGGGAAATCAGAAAATCCAGGCAGTTCCAATGAGAGTAAAGATTTATTGCATGCTTAAGTTCTCTACAACAATCTGAACTACTGACTGTCAAAGCAAATTGGTGGGAGATAAGTGTGAAAGGAATTCAAGGTGAACTGGAGTTAGATCTCTTGTGGGTGCAAAGGAACTCATGACTGATTATGCATATGTCCTCTCTCTTGGGCTCAAGCTGGTCATCTATAGTTCATTTAGTGACTGTTGGAAGTTACAATGGCTCTAAAAAGTGACTTATGACTATTTTTCACACTTACAACTGTTGCACCATCTCCATGGACATGTGATCAATATTCAATGCTTGGCAATTGACTCATATTTATGAGGTTGAAGTGTCCTGAGGACTTGTGATCACCTTTTGCAACCTCTGACAATCAAAGTCAATGGGGAAGCCAGGTTCACTTAACAACCATATTACTAGCTTAACTGCAATGATTCACTTAGCAACTGTAGCACTAAAGGCTGTAAATGGGACAAAACTCACTTAATAACTATCTCATTTAGCAGCAGAAATTTTGGGCTCAATTTTGGTCATAAATCGACTACCTGTATCATACAATTTTTACACAAATTCTTTGGTTGGCCAGCAGAACAACCTGTCACCCCCTCCCCGAATTAGTCCGCAGACACTTACCCATGATTTTGAATGCTAATGATTTCTTCTGTGCCAGATCTCAGTTAGATTAAAATGTCAATTCTTGCAAAGATGAATAATTAGTATTAAATTATGAAAGAAACACAAAAGTGCTCATATTTACTAAATGTCCAGAATCCACAAGTATCAATTAAACTGTCATAATATTGAACAAATCAAGATTTTCAAATATTTTGGAATGGTCTTTCCAGTGGGAGAAGTATCCACTCAGTCTAGGTAATTCAGAATAGGCAAAAATCAGTCTTGGCAATAGAGAACTCTCTGTTGATCAAGGGTTCTATCAATTAAAGATTATTTATTCCTACTGCTTTAAAGTTATTTTCTGGCAAAATAATCTCAGTTCCTGAACTGTTGTTGCTCAGCTAGGGCGCTTTGGTAATTACTCAAAATTAGAAACTGAGCAATCTAAATTTCTATGAAGCATCTTTTAAGTCCACACTTTCTCCCAAGCGCAGTTCTCTGCTGTGAGATCCATGTAATTAAGATTGAAATAAAGTTTTGACTAATTTTCTTTCTTACTGATTAAAGTCAGATTTTCTGTCCACATGGTGATGGTAACAGATCTGATGCTAGCAGATAATTTTAGTACGAAATGGAGGAGATATCTCTCTGAGTAGCTACATTTCTGTGGGTCCTCCAGAGACGGTCCCCTTTTTCTAGGTATCAACGGACCCAAAAAATACTGACATACATAGTGTGTGCTGGACATAGAAAGACAATTACAGCAATCTCAGCCACCCAAGTTTGCTTTCTTAAGTAGTTGATGATCTTCCTCTCCCAAATCTGTAGGATGCTTAAATGCTAACAGTTTCCAAGCTGAGTAGTCTTTTAATATTAGTTCAACTGAATGTTCTATTGTACTACAGATAGTACTATCTATAGTACTAGATATAAAGTATAAAAGAGTATCTTATGCTATTCAGTTATGACCTTGTGACATAGGTGCTATTGAATCTACTGCTCATGAGACAAATTCTTTGTCTAATCACGCTTGACCAATAAAGATTTCTGCATTTTATTATGTGGTAGCTTTTACCAGGATTCCAGAACTCACTTTATTTACCTTTACATATCAAAATATCATGCCCCTACTGATTTTTTTTACCCTGAGGTCTTCCCTTTTGACCAGACTATTTTCTTGGATGTTACTAAATTTCTTGGATGTTACATAAAATATTAAAACGAGGTGGGACTTTGTCATTTGTTCGAAGCAGCTGTTTTTTTTAATGTTTTTTATACCAGTTATCTTACTGAATATTAACCTGATTCTGAATATTTGAAGGCCACATGGATTCATGATTTTTTTCAATATAATTAACTTTTTTCATTCTACTAGTAAATAGGATGAAAATAATTTGAACTTCGGTTGTGTCAGAATAGCTATAGAATTTAATAGATTTCATTCAAAAAAAAGTAGATGAGAAATGTAACCTAATGTAAATGTATAATTCTTCTCTTATTTTGATTCTCCCGTCTTTTTTCTGATATTGTAGTTTTAAGATTTTAATTGCTTCCAAGGGCGGAGGTGCTTCCTGAAAGGTTAGGAGAGAAACCTATATCTTGCACTATAAGGAGAAAATGCCCTTAATAGTTTTTCTTGTCACCTTGATTACATTTCAGTCATAGGACTGCAGGTTTCCATTTCCAGTCACTGATCTTTTCCCTTCATTTTTCAAACATCCAAGGGGAAGACTGAAGAAGGTAATTTTCCTGGGCCATGGTCGCTGTTTACTTTTGCTTGACTGTGCAGCATGCCTTTGTTTTTCTACCTTTGATCAGTGCCCTGCCAGCAGATAATTTAGCAATTGCATCCCAGAATGGAACTGTGGAGTTAATGTTAAAATAAGCTTTCCTTTAAAAAAAAACACAACTTTGCTGGTTGAAGAAGCAGGGATTACAAGAGAGGAGGCTACAGAGGCCATAAATTCTGCTACTCGTGTAGCTGTTGCAAAAAATGTAACCTTCTGATGTCTCCACAGCACTTTCATTAACATTTAAATTAAGGGTTTGTTTTTCAGCAACTAGACCCTTCATGGCCTAACTCATGCAAAGCTGCTTTTCTAGTCAAGTACAATAGCAATCATTGTTTGTTTGTTTGTTTATTTTAAAGTCTCTGAGGAGGGCAGAGATCTGACAATATTCTTTAAAAAAAATTATTTAGCATATGGTGATGTTATATTAGCCAGGAGACTACAATGTGAGTACAAAGATAATCCACAACAGATCTGCCCAGGTATCAAGGCATCTGGCTGCTAGCTACTTTCCTACAATTAAAGTTATCCATGTTCCTTGCCTTTTTCCTGTCGTTTCTAAAGACTCTTTTGAGGCCCATTTGATTTGTGATCGCCTCGGATGCATGAGCATTGGACTACCTTCATGCTTTAAACAAGAACTTATGGGGTAAAGAATCTATAAGGGAAGTGGAAAACAAGTATGGAGTATTCCTAAAAGCACCGTATGCCCTATTTCTCTTTATCATCCTTTTTTACTTTTGAATTCTTATGTTAAAAGTCTGGAGGGAGGTGAGCTGCTGAGAGGGTACATGGCTACGTGGATGAAAATGTATATTAAAGGGACTTAATGAAATGAATGGATTGGTTTTTGATGTGTTAAATTTGCTCAAGAATTTTGATCACCTTCAGGTGATTTTCAATATAGAGTATTGTAGCAGATTATGTCACAGAAACCAGTCTATTTTTTTAAAAGCAGGACATTGTGTGTTCAATGTGGGGGTGGTGGAATTGGGGACAAAACTAGTTCAAAGATTTAAGCGGCAGTCTATGCATGTAGTTCTTTCTTTCTGAAATCCGACTTATTGTCATATATGTTTTGTGTCTGAGACCCGAAAGAAGACTCAACCTTAGAAGAATTATATAACTTCTTTTCTGAAGAATAAAAATGTAGTCTGTTTTACCTCTCCATCATGTAAATGTTGTAGTACAAACAGCAGCATATTTATATAATGGTGAAAAAAGATTCTACACACCTTTTTAAAAAACCTATTTACAGCAGATATTAAGAATTGGGTATATACTAAGTTCTGAAGTTATACCTGTGTCAAGTATAAAACATGAAGAGACTTTGAACACAGTGTGATGTTAAGTATGTACATTATATCTTTTTTATCTTCGCAACTTGACTGAGATGTGATAGCACATGCCCTGGAAAGAAGGTAAGTTAGTTGTGCTATGTGGCCAAATTACTTGAGTAGCTTACATATTGCATCATTTCCAGGAAACCTGATCAGTATTGCAAGCACTTACAGTAACAAGGAGGTGAAAGCTGCCAGCCTCTGTCTCTCCAGGTGCTAGCTGTATTGAATTGCAGGACTGCTATTAAAGCTACCCTGCCTGGTGATTAATGTAGGATGCAAAGAATACACATTCTTATTCTGGCATGGTGATAACCTTCTCTGAAAGCTAATTCTCTAAATAATGTTTTCATCTGTTTACCTTGAGCAGCTCTTATTGTGTATCTTTTTCTTTGATGATATGTTTTGTTGTATATTATTTCTGTTATATCTTCAGTGGTACGCTGTTGCTGAACAATATGGAGGCATTGTCATGCTGCATTTTCCATGAAGTAATTTATTTTCTGGTGCATAAAGAATTCTGCAGGAAAATCTCTCTAATCCTTAGAGAAACCAGAATCGGAGGCTATGATTCTGATTCCTGACTTATCTGGAAAAGACAAAGCAGGGAACCTCATTTATACCTAACTGTAAAAAGCTTGTACTACTCAAGATTGCTTAGCTGCCTGTGTTGGTAAAAAGAAACAGGTAGAAGAAATACTTTATTTATGATAAACAAGTCTAAAGGGCCTGACCTGGTGTTGCATGACGAGTTAAAGCTGCCTCTTATAACTTTAATAAGTGGATCTAGGGGTTTATTGATCTGTATACAAGTCGTCCTTGACTTAGAGCAGTTCATTTAGTGACCGTTCAAAGTTACAATGGCAGTGAAAAAAGTGACTTATGATAGTTTTTCACAGTTACGATCTTTACATCATCCCCCATGATCATGTAATCAAAATTCAGATGCTTGGCAACTGGTTCATATTTATGATGATGTTGTGTCCCAAGGTCATGTGATCACCTTTTGTGATCTTCTGATAAGCAAAATCAGTGGGAAAGCCAGATTCACTTAACTACCAGGTTACTAACTTATTACCTGCACTGATTCACTTAACAACTGAGGCAAGAAAGGTTGTAAAACGGGGCAAAAATCACTTAGCAAATGTCTCACTTAACCACAGACATTTTTGACTCAATTGTTATAAGTCGGAGACTACCAGTATTTGATGGAAATGAATTACTATCTACTTGATCTAGGTATTGAAGAAGTCACTAATACTTCAAATAAGGGATGTTTGTGAGTACCGTGTTTCCCCGAAAATAAGACATCCTCCAAAAATAAGACCTACCTACATTTTTACCTCTAGGAGGAATATAAGGCATCCCCCGAAAATAAGACCTGGGAATGCCTTATTTTCCGGGAAACACGGTAGATTGCTAACCCCCACCCCCAAATAACACCTCCCCCCCCAGACGGCTCCATACTTGATTGAGCGGGGTGCAGAGAAATGGGGTGGGCTGAAAGTTGCAGCGCTCAGAATCCACGCTTTTGCAGCCAGCCGAGAGGCTCTGAATTCGCGCGTTTGCCGGCTACCCGAAGTGATTCCAAGGCGCTTCTCAGCTGCAAGTGCGTGAATTCGGAGCCTCCTGGCTGGCTGCAAACGTGCGGATTCAGAGCGCTGCAGTTTTCAGCCCACCCCATTTCTCTGCACTTCGCTCAATCAGGCAAGGAGCTGCCCGGGGGGGGAGTGTTATTTGGGGATGGGGAATCTACCGTGTTTTCCCCAAAGTAAGGCACCCCCCGAAAATAAGACCTAGTGCTCCTTTGGCAGCAATAATTAATATAAGACAGTGTCTTATTTTCGGGGAAACACAGTATGCATGTGAGGTTTATGTTTTAAGACTTTGCTTGTTTCTATTTGCTGTCTTTCTACAGGTTTGTCTTCTCTTGATGGAAAATTCTGGCCACTTACAGTAGTATAATCACCCTTTGAATGGCCCAATCAGTATGTTAGCTTTGAACCTCTGTTTTAAATTTCTGTCAAAATACAATCTGCTTGTCTAGTATGATTATGTAAAGAGGGCCTGCTGTGGCTCCTCTCTGCTTGCAAGGTACACGTGTACGTCATGTAACATTTCTGCATGGTGACCCCTACACTCTGGCCCACTCCAATTTAAACTGGTACTACTCCAGTAGGCTTTTGGCCCATAGTTGAATTTGGGCAGCTATGATGAATGGTTTAATATTCATATTTATTCTATTAATGTATTGTATTTTGGCATTTTTGTTGGCCAGCCCAGAGTTTATAAGGCCCATGAAACCAATAATATGAGAGTTAGCAAATGATACATAAATAAATAAAGCTGAAGGGTGTTGCTGTCAGGTATTTATGTGACTCACTATCATAGGAGAGGAGAGGCCTCATCCTGTTCCTCAAGACTCTCTTACTTACTTATTTATTTATTTATTTATTTATTTATTTATTTATTTATTTATTTATTATTAAAATTTCTATACCGCCCCTCTCCCAAGGGACTCGGGAGGGACTCTTAACCTTGGAAACCTCTCTGTTGCTGGGAAAAGAAGTAAATCTATTCCATGGTATCTTGCAATATCATCCTTGTCCAGTGGCTTATAAAGGTCCAATGAATCTTTTATTAGATGTCAAAAATTTTATACTGTGACCTTAATAAGTGGCAATGATTGGCAGACAGCCTTGGCCGAAAGGGTGGCCAGTCCCTTTCATCTTCTATAGTGTAGCTTGGAGACAATAGGCTCAGCATATTTTCCTTGTTGTTCCTCCTTTGAAAAGGGCCTGGTATCTCTACTAGGTACCTGTGACACGGGGGTCTTGATTGGGGTCTCATAAAGGGCTTTGCCAGTGTGTCTAAAGGCCAAGAATACAAAAGAGATCAGTGGGTGGGGGCCTCAGCTGACCGCCAAAGAAAGGAGGGGAGGGTCCCGAAGGCAGTGAAGGGAGAAGCAGACCCTGTTGGGAACTCTTTAAGAAGAGGAGGGGGAGAGGAGTGGCCCATTTTTGTCCCAAACTCATCAAGCACATCTGCAGAATTGTCCCAGCTGCTGCCTCCCAGTTTCAAAAGAAAATGATCGTTTGATAAACCGGCCTGATTTGCGGCTTTCTCACAAGAGAGGGAGGCCCACCTTTGACCTCTATGATTTCACATCAGACCCAGCTTTTCTTTTCCTTTTCAGTTCTTGGAGAAACTTTGAAATGCATCCTTTGCTTTCTCTTTCTATCCATTTACTATCTCTGCCCCCCCTTTTTTCTTGCTTTATTAAAGAGAGTTGGTAATGGAGGGATCAGGCACGCAACTTTGCATTTTATGGAATTAATCAAAAAAATTCATAGAGTACAATAAGCTCAATATATTCTTACTTTTTTATATGTCATTTGGCACCTAAGAGAACTGATGACATTCTTAAATATCTCTCAAGCTGCACCTTCTCTGTGTTGGAAGAAACAAGAACATGTGTGTTTTTGTGTCTGTATTTTCACGAAGTATATTTTTTTAGGGGAAAGGTATATGAATGAAAGACAGTAAGATCAGCTGGAAGTATTGTTCCTATTCAAATATCTTTTTTACAAACTCAACAGAGCAGGGAGAAAAGGGAAAAGTATGTATTTGTGTAAACTAACAGGAGGGGGAATATTGGAATTTGTGCAGTGGATAGTTTCAGCATTTTTTCGACAAGAGGATGCTGGAGTGAATCATACTTAATTCCACAATTCAGCAAAGTAATTTTGTGGGTTTGAATTGCTGGTGCCAAGAGTATATTTCTGTTTTCACTGTACAAGTAGTCCTCGATTTATGGTTGTTCACTTAATCATGGTTCAAATTCAAATTTTCTGGTAAAGTCAGTTATGATCTAAATTCAAACATAACTCCAGCGCTCCCATGATCATAATTAGAGCAGCTAGTTCACATTTATGACTGGTTGCAGTGTTCCATGGTCACACGATCACAGTGAAGTTTTTTGCTGGTTTCTGGTAAAAAAAAATGACAAAACCACTATTGGTTAAATTGGACTTGCACTTACAACTGTATTACTCAGCATAATACCTTGGTTTCTCAATTTATGACTGTTCCATTAATGGTCATGAAATCACATCTGGTCACATGATCTCAGCTCTTGACCATAATAACCTATGACGGAAATTCTGGTCCCAATTGTAGTTGTAAATTGAGAACTTCCTGCAGTTGTGCAAACAAAAGTGCATTTTAATAAGTTGTTACAGTAATTAAAATGTGTATGTTGCAACTACTACGTTTATCTTTAAGACTAGTTTTTGCTAATAAAATCATTTGTATTTAAAACACACATTTTTACTTACTCTGTTTTCAAAATCAGTGTTATATATTTAGCCTTACTGAACTTAAATGCCTTGCCGATGCATAGACATCAATCCTAAGCATTTGTAGCAATGGCTATCCTGGACTGGAAATCCTGGTAGTTGAAGCCTATACATTTTAGCGTGCTCACGGTGGGAAAGGCAGCCAAATAGAAGAATCAAAGAATATTTCTACAGTGAAAAAGAGCCAGGATTATATAGTGATTAAGGAGTTGGATTTTGGATTATGAATATAGAGATTCTTGTTTTCCCTTAAAAATAAATGAATGTCAGCTGTATAATCTTGTCAGCCCTAATCAGCATCAGGGTCTTCAACTCACTAGCTGAAAAATAAAATTTGTTTACTATAAGTGTAGTAAGTGGACTGCGGTGCAAAATAAATGGACCTTTTAACCAAGTAGAAGAGACCCAAACAATATTTCTATAATGAATATAAAATTGAACAGCATTGACATGATTTGCATTTAGTTTCTGAATTTGCCTTATCCAATTCATCTAGTTGTAGGAATTTCATACAATGCTTTCTTTCTCATGTTGAGGAGACCCAGTTCAAATCCACTTCCAGCTATGGAACTTCATTTTGAGTCGGTTTCTCTAAGCCCAGTCTTCTTCAGGATCCTTTATCACTGAGGACAAACGAAGAGCTCATGCAAGTTGCTTTAAACTCTGGGAGAAAATATGGGATATAAATCTGTTAAATAGATAAAAAAGCAGCTCTTTTGCTTTTACCCTTTTCAGGAGGATCTAACCTGACCCAATTGTATCAACCCCTGTCATATACATCCATCCATCCATCCATCCATACATACATACATACATATGGTGCTGTTGTGGGGAAAGTAGGAGCAGGAAGGTGTGTTGCATATGTTCAGTGCCTTGAATTATTTGTAATACTTATTGTTTGTAAAAAAAAGGCAGATATAAATAAAAATAATATAAATATAAAAATACATAATTTAGCTTCAGTGGAGAAAATCCTCAAACTTTGCAATGGAGAAAACATTTTCAGAATAATACACAGAGCAAATATTCATGTTGCTGTTTAGGATGGAGCCTTATCTGGACCTTTGAGTATAAAATGCGAAAACTAAAACACTTCTCTGCTACTTTTCTAGAAAAAAGGATAGAGTAAAGTATAGCTCTTGGCATAGATCATATTTTATTATCTTCGGGTCTTGAAGAAAAGCACTTTTGCAAAAAGTAATATGGGATTTTAATTAGAACATTTTTTTCCTGATGTGTATAAATATAGTGTCTTTATGCTGCATCTCGTACTGGCTCAATATAAGCATATTTTTGTGATTGTAGGCAAACTTTTTTCCCCACACAATCCAGGACAAATCTCTAGAAGAAAGTACAAGGAACAGCATCAGCACACATATCCGACGACACATTTTCATCTCTGTCTCTTGTTTCTCAGACCTTTTTAATAATTTTGTTACAAGGGTGCAGTGCTAGTGTGCTAGTTTGTAATCATTGTACAATGAAAAGAGTGTATGTGTGTTAGCAGTTCCTTTAAAAGCTCACAAGATGATCTGGGTAGGGCTTTTAGGAGATGTGGATTTTAAATGCAGCATCATGACATATCCGGCAAGTCTCCCCTTCATTTTACTCTGATTAACAATTCATTGCTTCATACTCCAGTTCTTGGATACATGGTTAAGACATAGTTGAGCATAGATATAGTGGTGGCTATTAACTTTCCTAGCTTTATAAGGGCTTAGGAAAAAAAATCATAACGAATAATTCTGTGAATAGCTACTAGTCAGGATGACAGAATTGGAGACAATGTGGGAATGCCTCAGTACATTTTGGGACATTTGAGTGAGAAGATGTTATTCATGCTAATGCACACTTTGTAGACATAGGTCTTGTCTCAATGCTATGGGAACAGAATTCTGGGAGGGACGGATCCTTCTCTGATGCAACACAACTCTTGTATAAACTTCATGTCCTAAAAAGAAATTGAATTTAATTAAGTAAATTAATATAATCTACTTGGATTATGGAATTAAACTTCCCTGCCCTCCGCATCCCATTGGATTATTTTTAGAAGAATGCATACTTCGTTTATCCTTTGGTGTATTTCAGTGCCTGAAATGATGTGTTCATGACAATTGTTCAGACAGTTTATAGCACTGACACATATCACAAGAAAATACTCTGATTTCTTCTGAAAGCAGAAGTAAGCTTCAGTGATATTTGAAGAACTTGCATTGGTTCCAGGATAGAGAATAGTCCATTGAAAGTAGCAAAGTTGTGATTATATTAATGATTATTTTACTTCAAATTTTCCTGCTTGTTCTCCTCCGTGCCCCTCTATTGGGCAGGGGGAAAAGCTTTGATTTTTGTTCAAGACAGAGGTTAGAAAGGTTGCAGGGGGCACATAGCCCTCTCATAGGGGTGTCTTGTCAGGGCGCAGCATGAAGGGCACAAACAGATCATAACCTTTAAATGAAAATGCAACGGAGGGGAGAGATGAAAGCATTGAGACAAATTAGATACATCTATAGGGAGTGCTCAACTGGAGAAAATTAGCATTTTTTCCTAATTGGTGTGCAGGGCATTCCATTTCAAGGATTCATTACTAGGGGAAGAGGGTGCCGGGCCTCTTCACAGAATACTTTCTTAAAGAAAAATACCTCATCTAAGTTTATACATTTATAAACATTTAAAAATAATGGACAAAGAAGACTGCTCTCGAACCATCAATGTTTATAGATTAACATACACAGATGCACAATATTTTATGCTTAGAGTTTATACATTTTGTTCTACAATCCAGTTTTGGAGCTGTAGGCTACATTTGAAGAAGTCCATTATCTGTACAGCTTTTTAAAGCTCTAAATAATTTAGAAGATATTTCCATCAGGTTATGATAATGTTTAAGAACATGCTTAAAAACCTGTTATTGAACAAAATGTTCAACACCCATAATCAACTTCTGAGCATTTCTCATACCATTTTAATGTATCACAAATCATAAGAATGAAACTACCTGCTGACAAACCATAATGTATACGAGTATAGCTTAGATCTTGTGCTTATAATAAAACTTTAATAAAATGTTATGGACTGTTCCTATTTCTTACCTATGAATTACAATTTTCAGTATAAAAGTAAGGAGAGGGAGGTTCTTCCCCAATCAATTCACATAGCTGATTCTGAGTTTGAGGTGACACAGCATAAATGACTAAGAGTTTGATATGTGGTACAGGAAGTTCAAGTGTGATCTCAGCTGTGACATTTCTAGATCTATTTTTTAAAAATAATATTCTTAATAATAATCTTAATAATGCCTGCAGAAAGTGTTTGTTGAGATTCCCTCCCTACTACAAAGTGTAGAAAGAGGGGACTCAACATTTTTGCAGGAACTCTCCTCCTATGAATTGCACCGTTATCATTGGCATCCATAATGGGTTTGTTTGTTTTTTGAAAATGTGGCTTTACCAGGGTACATGTTGACACCGACTCATGACAACTAGTTACTTGGGAGTAGGAAGATTGGTTCTGACAATGTATAGGGATAAATTTTGTGACTATAGGTTGATAACTTATGCTATATTTTAATATTAGCTATGATTTATTTATATAGAATTTGGTATTTTGCTGCTTGTGACCTGCTTAGAGTCTATATTATTGAAGTGGTATAAAAGCATTTATAATAAGTTATGTAAAATAAAATATAATAAATAACCTATTATACAGGATGGTGGTCGAATGCATGTACAGTGTTTTTAAACTTAAGAAACAATACATAAATAAGTATTATTTATTGGGGGAAAATAATTGGATGATGGGCCTTTTAGGTACTGGGAGACTTTGGAAGAGATTATACCAAACTGAGAAAAAAGTAAAGTCACAGAAAAGTTTACATCACTTAAAAATAGTTGCTAATGCTGGCATATATTGGTGCAGGAGATAGATTGAAAAGAGGTTTTGGAAAAATAGTAGAGTATTTTCACTCTGATTCATTTCAGTCGATTTCTAAGCATGGCTTCACAAATTTTGAAAGAGCAGGTGTTATATATACATTGCAATGATCATATTATCTGGGTATGTATGAAAATAATTCTTATAATACATTTAATTCAGTTTTCTTCCTCCCCACCTCATAAAGTGCAATGCTTGCTTTGAACACCTTTTTCACCTGTTGAAAAAAGTTAAATGAAGATTGTTCCATGGTTGGCTAATTGGAGGGAGAAGTCCATTTCCTCTGAGGAGTGCAGAATGCATAGAAGTGATGGATGGTTTAAAGATTTATTAGCAAATGCTTGATGCTTACAACCAGCAGATTATTTCCTTCAAAAAAGGAATCAGGAGTCAGTGCTTGTTACCTTTCCCCACTCCAGAAAGATAAAGAAAAAAAGGATAATTGGAAGGAGAGTTTGTTTGAAGATAACCCACAAGGCTGCTTTTATTTTTTTGCCTCTTTTTTAGATTGATTCTGAAATTTCAAAGTGGAGGGTAGCTGTTTGGTAGCATGCCTGTTGCTTGAATTGTAACTTGCTTTTTAGAGCCCAGCCATATAGCATCATTGGAAGATGCAAGTATTTCTTCTATTCTGCTTTATATGTGTGTTTTTGCACTGACCTATATGGGTGGGCGATCTTGGATGTCTCAGAATGTGTACATATAGCTCCTAATTTAGATTGATATTTAGGTCTATAAAGTTCTATATTAAATTTAGATGTGTGAATTTAGTAATTAAATAGTTAATCTTTTTAAATTTATTTTTTCAGAGTTCGAATGGAAGGTACCATATATTCTTTAGTTTGGCACAATGACTGTTTCCTTTATGCTTAATCTCTCCTGTTCTTTCTCCATTTAATGTATTCACAAATATTATTATGGTACCTTTAAAAGTGGCATTTAATTGATACAAAACTTTTTCTTCATTTTTGTTAAGCATTTCCCTTTTGGGGGAAAGAAAACAGTTTGTTCAAAATGTTCTGAAAACATGAAATATTTAATTAATTGCAATATGATGCTTATACCGGCTTTTCTTTCACTGAGGAACTTAAGATAATATCAATAGTTTGGTTCAGACTATTAGATTTTTTGACTATTTTAATGGAGGTTTTCCAGCAATACGTCTTGAAGAATGGAGAATGGTTTGGAAGCAACTGTTTAATGATTTTTAGAAGAAAGAGAATTAAAGAAGAAGGAAATAAGTTACTTTCCCTTCCTTCCTTTTGGATGCTATCTAAAAGAAGTCTTGGTGACAACAAAATAAAGAATAGAATGAGGATGAGAAAAAGGAAAAAGGAAAAGACTGGTTGCTAAAGGAGTAAAATGATGAAAAGGAATAGGAAGAAAGAAGAAGGTGTAAGGAAAGAAGAAGAAGAGGAGGAAGATAGGAGAAGAAAGAAAGAAAAGGGAAAGGAGTGAGAAAACAAGGAAGAAAAAGAAGGGAAGATTTAAGAGGAAGGTAAAAGATAGATAATAAGAGGTAGAAAAAAGAAGGAAGGAAGGAAGAAGAAAGTAGAAGGAAGGTATGTGGTAAGTTGAAAGATATAAAAAGGAAAGAAGAAAGAGGGAAAGGAGAAAGGAGTGAGAAAGTAAGGAAGAAGATTTAGGAGGATAAGAGGTGGAAAAAAGAAAGAAAGAAGGAAAAAGAAAGTAGAAAGAAGGTATGCGCTAAGTTGAAAAATATGAAAAGGGAAGAAAATTGGTAATAGAGAGACTAGAAGGTGGAAAGGAAAAAAACAGGAGTAGAGAAGGAAAGAAGGATTAGTATGAAGAGAGAATAAACAGAAAGAAGGAGAAAGGAAAGAAAAGAATTACAGGATTAAGGAATTAAAAGTTAAAAGGAAGTGAATGCTAAATGAAAAATTTGGAAAGATTGAATATGGAATAAAAATTTTGAAGGATATATTGAATGAAAACCTTTCTGTGATATGTTGAATGAATCTTTCTTTTTTCTTTCTTTTTTCTTTCTTTTTTGCATATTTAATAATAAGATAATCTCCTTTTTCTCCTTTTTTAATTTGTGAATTTTTATGTTTATGTTTTATGCTTATGTTTATTTTTTTGTTAAATTTTTCTTTTTTCTTTTATTTTATGTTAGTTTATTTTTTGTTATTTGTTGGGTTGTTTGCCTGTTAGGTTTTGTTGTCTGTGTATTTTTTTTTAAAGCTGGGGGGAAGCAACTAATGAATTGGACTGAATAGAAATGAGAGATTAATGGAAAAATAGAAATGAACTAAAGATGATAAATTGGTTAATGTAAATGGAAGGGTATTATATGAAATGTAAATTACTTACCTCTCATATATGAGTTTTTACTGTTCTTATGCATTTATGTATTGATTTTGTGTGTGTGTGTTTAGTGGTTTATTTATGTTTTAAATGATTGTCATTGTGGATGTTAAATGTTGGTATGTTGGAAAATAAAAAATACTTAAAAAAACGATTTAAATTGGGGTGAGGTAGAGAGGAAGGATAGACAGATTGGTTATGCAGAGAAAGATTCCAAGTATTAATCAATTATCAATTGTAACGTGTCAAAAAACACCTTCTTGTATTGATCAAAAACTTCTGAGATTGCCTGAAACCTTTTGATATATGTAAGTTCAACAATTTCTCACTCAGGTATGCTATTAAAGTCCTGTTTTTCCAAAGCAATCACATTGAGGTGTGATGTAGGGTGTCCTGGGACGTTAAATGCTGTAATATTGCTTTGTCCTTTTTGAGTCTTGGTGTCAAACTTGCATCCATTAATTCTTTTGTACAAAGTTTGTCCTTTTCATCCTCCATAAATCCTGAGGGACATTGTTGGCAAATGATGGCAGATATGACGCTGTAGGAGGAGCCTGTGAATGCACCTCTAAAGTTTGTGTCCATTTTTGGGGACCTGTGGTGTTATAGTTGCTGGTGACATGGAGGTCAGGTAACTTTGGAGTTTAGCTCCTATTTTAGTATCGTTGTCTTATTATTTTTTCCCAATCTGCTTCAGACTGAATAATTGCCTGTATAAACATGCATGAATATGCTACCCAGTGCCTAAGAAAATGCAGTATGGGCTGTAGCTTATTGATGATGAATTTGAGTGGTTTGAACTGCATGTTGTAGGTGACAACCATTGTGTCATGACTTAACGCTCTAGCACATAAATGCTTCTTCGCTCTCAGTTTCCCATTCTAGGGAAAGGGGGAGAACATGTATTGGAATGGGTTAGATAGAGAAATGGAAACTCTACACCTTTTCTGCATACTGTGAGATTCCACAAAACCCTCAAGGTCATCTCAAGCAGACTGAAGCAGACAGTTTCCATAACAAAGTGAACTTGTTTATTCCGACCATGTGAGGAAAATTTGAACTATATGAATGTGTGTGGAAAACTCAGAGCTGATTTTACTTCATCTCAAGAAAATGGCCGCGGAGGAGAGGCGCTTGTAGAGCTCTCTCCAGAACGCCAAGGTGAGGGAAGGCTTTTTTAGGGGGTGGGGGTCAGGTTTCCACCGATGCTCACCTCAGTCCGGTGGAGGAAACTCTTCTCCTTTGTGTCGAGGGTCTCCAGAACGCGACCGATGCCGCTAGCGGGCATTCTTTTTCATCTCTGATGTGCCGACCGGACTCCTAGCGAAATGGCTCGCTTTGTGCCTGTCATTTTGGATTGGAGGTCCTCATCTCGACTGCAGCGTCGCCCCTTTTATCGGGCATTGGATTGGGGGTCTTTTGACCCAACGGCAGCGTCGGCCCCTTTTCATCGGGCCTTTTGATCAGAGGTTTCTCGCTCCAGTGGCAGGCATTGGCATCGACCCCTTTTCCATCGGGCTTTATTGGGGATCCCTCATTCCGGCTGCAGCGTCGGCCCCTTTTCCATCGGGCATTTTTTGATTGGGGGTCTTTTGATCTGGCTGCAGCGTCCATTTTTCATTGGAAAACAGCCGGGAGGAGGATGCGAAGCTCAGCGGGGGGGTTGGTTCCCTCACGGCAGAGAGGAGTTATCCACCTTGGTTTGGAACCGGTAACCCCAATTTATGAAAGAAGCTTAGAGCCCCTGGTTGTCGGGGACTGCTGATATGGGGCTCAGATCATGGTTGGTTTTAGCGGCGGCGCTCTTATTGCATCTGCCGTGGAGAAGGAGATATGGACTGACATGAGATACGATCTTCCGGGCTTGGCTGGGTTTCTGATGCTGGCCGTGGCTTCATTTCCATCAAATGGCCGCTGCAGTGAGAAATTGGACTCAAGCAGAGACCCTGGCCTTGTTTTCTAGAACTGCGG
>JANHFO010007349.1:235628-249398 GCA_032468095.1 Pareas carinatus
AATTAGATAGAAATGAACTAAAGATGATAAATTGGTTAATGTAAATGGAAGGATATTATATGATATGTAAATTGCTTGCTTCTCATATATGAGTTTTTATTCTTATGTATTTATGTATTGATTTTTTTCTATTTGTTTAATGGTGTATTTATGTTTTTAATGGTTGTCGTTGTGGATGTTAAATGTTTAACATGTTCCAACATAAATGTATGTTGGAAAATAAAAAAATACTTTATAAAAAACCCAAAAACAAAATAAATTCTTCAGTCTAAAGATGGTTCTAAATACCAAGTCAGTTATGGGAAAATAGATAAAAATGCTGATTAATGCTAAATCACAAATGCTTCACTGAGGCAAATATCAGTTTTTGTCAGATTACTTTATAGTATAGCAGTTGAGGACTGGAGGATGGAAAGATAAAATTGCTACCAACTGCCAACACTCTTATCTTACTATCAATCACATATTCTGTTGAAGTTAATCTAATGATCAGAAATGGAGGAGTTAACTATCACTGTTTTCATGGCCAAGGTACTCTGCTGAGTTTTAGACTGCTTGGTATTGCGAACATCCACAAGCGTGTCTGACTAGTTAAAATAGTCAGCTCAACATGTAATGAGTCTTACTGTTTTCCTTAAAGTCATTGGAGATTTTCATCTCTCACCTGTCGGTAGTTCAACAGGATGTTACCACAATTAAATGATAATTATATTTTTTTAAGTGCAAATATAATTCAGAATTAATACTGGATATAGATTAGAATCCACTTGGATATATATTCTATGTCTGTGAAGTAACAGTTGTTCTCTTGTTGCTGTTTTATAATGCAGAATGTACCAATAATGCTGTCCCATGCACTTTAAAGACTTCTTCAGAAAGATGTGGAATGAAAGTAAGCTAGAATGAGTCAATGATTGTGAATAATTTGAATCATATCTCATATCTTCCTCGATTTGGACTCCAGTGTTGGAGCAGGTCAATTTTTCCAATTAATTCAGATGCTTTCTTTGCAGATTTTGTGGGTGTGCTCAGGGTATGTGGTGTATATAATAAATTGGGATGGACAAGGGGCAAGTCATCTCTCTACATATCTTGGGCACGTCCACAAGATCTATAACCCACATATCATTTCTGGTCTTCCGCATACATTTTACAAACTTTAGTTTGCATATAGAACAAATAGATCTACAGAGGATGCTATAGCCATTACTCTTCACATTGCTCTGATTCATTTGGAACAGCGGGGGGCCTATGTGGG
The DNA here is from genome assembly GCA_032468095.1 of Pareas carinatus. Lineage (NCBI taxonomy): Eukaryota > Metazoa > Chordata > Lepidosauria > Squamata > Pareidae > Pareas > Pareas carinatus. The sequence goes on from JANHFO010007349.1 coordinate 236,887, forward strand.
GATGCTTTTTGTAGATTTTAACTCTGCATTTAACACAATTCTTCCACATAGATTAGACCTTGGACTTTCTTATTCAATCTGCCTTTGGATTATGAACTTCCTGTCAGAGGATCAGATTAGGTAATTATATCTCCTCAGCCCTTAACACTGATTCACCATAGGGTTGTGTGTTGAGTCCCTTCCTCTATACTCTTTATGTACATGACTGCATTCCCACTCACACTAGTAATACTATTATTAATGTGAAGTATATATACCCAAGGTCCAGTATATAGTATATATACTATTATTAAATTTGCAGATGATACAACAGTGGTGGGACTCATCTTCGGGGTGGAAGTGAAATCTGCCTATTGAGATGAGGTGGACCAGTTGCTTTTGTGGTGTGGAGATAATAATTTGGACCGTAACATCAATAGGACCAAGGAGCTTATAGTTGACTACAGAAGGAATAGATCAGACATCCAACCCTTGGTTATCAACAGAGACAGAGAGGCCTGTTTTAAGTTTCTGGGTGTTATCATAAAAGAGGACCTGACCTGGGGTGCTCACATTGCAGCATTGGTTAAAAGAGCCCAGCAGAGATTATACAAGCTGAGACTTCTCCGGGAAACAACAAATGAATGAAAAACTGCTGGTGACCTTCTACCGCTGCACCATGGAAAGTATTTTAACATACTGCACCTGTGTATGGTTTGCCAATTGCACAGTGGCAGATAGGACAGTGCTCCAGAGGGTTAACCTAATTGCCCAGAGGATCATCGGTTGCCCTCTCCTCTTGTTGGAAGAGCTTTATAGCTCCCGCTCCCTTAAGAAGGTTCAAAACATTCTTAAAGATCCATCTCATCCTGGGCACCCTTTTTTTGAACTATTACCATCTGGCAGACAGTACAGGATAATAAAAGCTAGGACAAACAGGCTGAAAAGCAGCTTTTTTCCCGGAGTAGTAACCATACTGAATTCTACTGCATAGTGCAATATTAATGTAATAGCAGAGGTTTTCAATTCATTTCACATTCTATAGTGAAGGATGTGTGTTTTGTAGATGGCATTTAATTTTGTTGTATGAGGTGCAAAGACAATAAAGTAAATAATAACAATAACAACAACAATAACAATAATAATAAATAAAAAATTATATTGTATTTACTCTTGAAGGCTGGAAGTGTAATTGTGACTTTTGAATGTTTGAAATAGGACAATGTAAGAAGTTTTATTTTGAGGGGGTCCATTTGATTTCTGGTGGTTCCTTTATTTGCTGTGGAAAACAAAATAGATACACTTTTGAAATTGTAGAATATACGTACACTCTGCAGTCTTAGTACAGTATAGAGAGGATATATGCCTTATTGAAGGTCATTTCACACAGTGATTTTTTTCTCTGAATATGCAGAGAAAGTATATGTAGGAAATTGAAATTCACAGTAATGTGTAACCAGCAATAAGGTTTTTTGAGGTTCCAGTTGATGGCTAGGTGGCTCTGAAAGCATAGGGAGCCGAAAAGGAGTTTAAAATGAAGAAAGAGATAGACAAAACTGTGAAGGACACTTGACATTCCACTTACTTTATGCCTATTCTTCAAGCATTGTCCACATGTTGTTCAGCATAGCACTGAAAATAAGTCCAATAAAAACTGGAACTATCAGGATATTTTCTTTCTTTCTTTTGCCTGCATGTCCGTTTGCTTTTAATAAGTACCTCTAGTATGCGTCACAGATAATGGTTGGTGTCTGAATTAGATTGTTCTTATACATTACATCTTTCACATGTTGGAACTTGAGGTGTTATCTTGCTTGACTCTTTCATGATCCGATCTCAAGAATAAAACTGGATGATTTTTTTTAAAAAAGTTTCCAACTATCATAATATTTATTTATTTATTTGTCAAATTTATAATATCCTACCACATGAACAAGTTTCTGAGAAGAAAATTCCAAATCGACACGTGGCTCATCTTGATTAGTCAGTGAAATATGCCGTTTTTCAATCCTTTGGCCTAGTAGTTCTTTATCAAAGGTATCTTCATAGGCAATGGATTTTCTAATCCAACCCGGCTTTCTTTTTCATTCTGCTTTTGAGCTTGGGAGAAGTTGTGTGGCTTGCTCTAAAAATAGGAGAGCCTGCCTTTTGTGATGGTACCTGTGCTTCAGCCTTTGCATAGAGAGCTCTGTGGTTAGAGGTGCCATTTCTCTTCACTCCCTCAACATGTTGATCCCCCAAGAAGCTTTTGTCTGCCTCCTGCATGCATGTCTGCCGTTGCTATTCCCACATGGGGCACCCTCCCTTGGCAAAGTCGCACTATTCAGAGATGGTGGCTGAAAGAACTGGCTAATTATGCTGGACTGGAAATTACCACTTTGCTGTGCACTCCTGCTGCTGCGCCTGTTTATTCAGGAGCTGTATTTAGTGGGAACAAAGCCATCCTGCAGAGTGAGTTCAGTCCTCAGTATGAAGCTACAGGTAGAAGCTTTAAAATAAAGGGGGTAATTACTAGTGTCTCCAGGTGAAAGCCCCTCTGAACTTCAATAGCTCCATGTAGCTGGTGGTGATGGTGGGGAGGCAGAATTCCCATTCCCTAAATAAATGATTCTCACCAGGCAATTAAGGGGAAATAATTTCGCCCAGCGAAGGGTTAGCAAGCTGCTGCTTAGAAATGTGGATTTTTCCACCCTTTGCCCTTGTTTGTCATTGCATGAAGAAACAAGGAGGGAGGGATGATTCCCATGTATATATATATATATATATATACCCCAATTTCCCTGGTTGTTAAGTGGCTTGAATGTACCTAGTAGGGAACAGAGGAGGGAGAGAACAAATAAAAGGGCAAAAAGGAATCACTGGAGCTTTACACCTGAGCAGACTTTGAAGATTTTGACAATGCCATTCACAGCCTCTTGTGAGATATGGGCGTGAGTGGGCATGAGAATCATCTTAGCAAAGAAGCAGAAATGGTGCTCTTTCCACAGTATGTGGAAGACGTAGAACAATCCACATTCCTCCCAGCTGTAAGAAACCTGCAGGGGAGTGAAGGAAAAGGGACAGAAGATGACACAGGAAAATAAACAGAGCTCTTCCTTGTTTATGTAGTCTATCACCAAGCAGGGACCATTTAATGCTCTCTCTTGGTTTTCTGGGTAATTCTATTCTTTTTTTAAAAAAAATAGTAGCCTTTATTGTTTTTGACCATGTATTTTGGAAGCAAATAACAAAGAAACTTTAGTTAGGACTACAGTACTTTCTTCTTTATTGAAAATAGGAATGCCATATTTTCCTCAAAATTTTCGGAAGCAAGAATATGCATGAATAGCATTTTGAAACAATAAAAGAACTTGAATGTTGATTAGCTATGTTAAAGATGCGGATTTTTTTTTATACAATGGCTTGACTATTCTTGTGAAGGTTTGCTTCTTTTAAGTTCTAGTTTTTATATATTTGTGAATCAAAGATAAATTAATAGTTTAAACTATTGCTTTGTCACAAGAGGATTTTTTTATTCTGAAAACATTTAGAAAGCTCAGTAAATAGGAGATAAAAATATACAGTGGATATCTAATGGATATATTTTTCTTAATGCAATTAGAGATTTTCCTTCCTCGGCTATCAATGATATAGAGCTTTGGCCATTTCATAGGAACAGTTTAGAGAGTTGATAACATCGTGTCTAAGCATCAGAACCTTGATTTAACAGAATGCTCAAAGAAGAGTTTTTATATCTTCTCTTGACCCAAGAAAATAGAGCAATTATAGGCCATACATGCAAGATTGAGAAAGTAGTAGCTACATAATAATATCACATACATCTAGAAGGTGTTAATTATCTGGATCTGTTTTAATTGGCCATAATAAAGTTTGAGATTGTTCTGGTCTCTTTCTGCACTACTTGTTGATACTGGACCTTGGGTATATATACTTCACATTATATCCAGGGATGGTTTGGCACCATAGTTGCTGTTTTCTGAATGACAGTTAAGGAAAAGCCGACGACATCCTGAGGAGGCCCTCTCTGTGGGAGCATACAGGTCGGTGAGAGGTATTTGCTTGCAGAATGCGGTACTGTAGATAGCTGGGTCCTAAGCCATGGAGTGCTTTAAAGGTCATAACAAGCACCTTGAAGCGCACCTGGAAGCCCACCGGCAACCAATGCAGCTCGCGTAGGATGGGGGCCACATGGGTCCTGCCACTGGCACCCATACTCCCCGCGCAGCTGCATTCTGCACCAGCTGGAGCTTCCGGATGTGCCCCAAGGGGAGCCCCATGTAGAGAGCATTCCAGTAGTCCAGTAGCCTAAAAGAGTAGCTTGCTTATTTTTTTTAGCTACCAATAGTTTTATCTTTTATGGCAGATAGATGCTAGATAGATGTTCTTGTGTGTCAGCAGTTCTTTGGTGTCTCATGTAGTATGAGGAACAGTTTTCCATATGCAAAGCAGGTATGGAACAACTCACTGTGTTGTAATTTAATGTCCATTTGGAACATGTTTGCTTGAGAATGCAGTGTGTATCCTGGGAGATTGTAGGGCAGATGCAGGAAGTCCACCCAGAATCACCCACTAAACATTTAGGTTAGAAGAAGAAATTCAGATAAAAATGATGCATCTTCAGAAGAGAACCAATGGCTGGGAAAATTCTAAGCATTCCTCTGTAGGTCTACCTTTTGCATTATTCCTCATATCTTAGTATTAGGAAGAGCCTAATTTCTTTTTCTAATTTTCTTCTAATAGCTACTTTAATTCTTAGAAATATTTCTAAAGCAACAAAATTAATAGTAGGTTCTGTTAAACTAAAATAGACAGTACCAATTCAGGATAAAAACTGGATCTGAGTCCAAATATGAATTTCCTCTCACACATTCCTGGGTTTTCTCCTTTTCGTTGTAGAACAACTTAAAACTGTGAAGTGCTGAATTTCAAAGGAATCCATTCTATATCTTTCATAAAGGTTTCCCCTGTCCAGTCGTGTTCAACTCTAGGAAACAATGCGCATCTCCGTTTCTTAGCTGAGAGAGTCAGGGTTGTCTGGAAACATTTATGTGGTTATGTGGTCAGCATGACTATACGCCAAAGTGCGTGGAACACTGTTATCGTCCCATCTTTCAGATCAGAATTAGAAGCATAGTTGTATGTTCTTGGACTTCTGCTTATTTGTTCTGTCTTCTCTCTGTTCATATTACTCTTGCTTATTCCTCCAAACACAGTGGCAGTTTTGAGCATAGCTGCAAGCATTAGATGCATCTGCACACACATTCTTTTTGAAGAATACTTTGAGAAAAAAGTATTTTCATTTCACAACACTCCAATTATTCATTTGTCTTTGCTGACTCTTCTTATCATAATACTGTACTCTCATATTTGTATTTTTCTGTTCTGTGACAAGGAAACAAACTTTTTTGCAGTGGGCAAGATGAATAGGCGAAGACAAGTCAACCAATAATTTCCAAAATGAATTACTTAGAATTTTTTTAAAAAAACTACATGCATCTTGATATTAATTAATATATTAGTAAATTTTGCAATTGTTTTTAATTTCTATATACACCTTCATATTAATTAGTATATTTAGGAGATTAAATTATGAGAAATATGGACAGTGAACATTACTGCAGCCATCAAATTTCTCATTTCCTTTCCAAATAACATCCTCGTTTTTAGAAAGCCATACTTCCATTTATTACCAGATACAGGAACTGTTTTTCCATATTTAAAGAAAAAATGGCAAAGGGATTGATGGCCAAAATATAATCGCGTCTTAATGTCTGGAAAAATGATGCAATGAACTGTTGTCAGTGCACATTAAAAGTCCATCTGGAAGTAATTCAGGTTGAAATTATATCTTTGGATGTTTTTATCCTAAAAAGAAAGTGAACCATGCAAATAGGAATATAGTCTGATAAGGTACAAAACAGAGTATAATCTGAGTCCCTAAGGGATTTTTTTTCTGCTTGTACTTATTGGGGTGGGGAGTGGGGAGACTATAAAAAGAGAAATTGGTGAACATTCCAAAAATGCTATTGTCCTACTTTAACTAATTGATATCTCTGGATATGTAGACAACGTCTTACTTAAGTATAGTTTAGAATGTAGTAGTAATGGTGGTCGTGATATCTTTATTCTGGGCATCAACAGCCATAATGTAACATTCAAGAATAAAATTGTAGTCCTCCTGTTGTAATAATCTAGTTTGTATAAGAAATAGCTAAAATTTAAATTACCAGCACAAGCTGACCATTGAAATTTTAAGATTAAGATTATAAAGATGATGATAGGCTATCAAAAATGAAAGTGAATACTGAACAGATTAATGTCATTTGGACAAAACTATGGGATAATAATTAAAATAAAAATAGCTAAAGTGAAATATAAATTCTGCTGTCAAACTGTTATTAATATTGTAAATATAAAAATATAGTAGTGTGATATAAAATAGTGTACAGAGGAATGACAGTAAGTTAAAAGGCTGAAGAACTAAAAATGGTAAAAAAAAACTACTAACATACAACTTTATGGGCATAGTTATGTCAGCCTGATGGATCTAATGAGTTTGGGTAAGTGCATTATATCAGTGGAATCATGATCCATATGTCATAGAAAAACACCTAAACTAATTATGATTACTAGACATCTGGATGGAGTTTTCACATGATGTAAGAGAATCTTACTACATTTAGAGATTATTATGATAATCGGGTAATTAAAAAAAATACAATTTATCAGTGCTTAAGAAATTTGGACAAATGAGGGGTAATTAGACCCTAAAGTTCCTGTAAGAATATCAGTTAAGGTGAACATGGGCTGTATTTTTATGACACCTATGTCACAGGGCAGTGCTGTGCTTAAAAAGAATTTCTATATTTCCCCTCCAGTAATGCTTGGTGATGGACATCGAACTAGCTCTAAGTTGGGGAATTGAAATGTGATAGATAAGAAGTTGTTTTAGAATCTAAAATGTGATTTTTAAAAAATGAATATATCCTGTGGAAGAAGAGCAATCTGGACTCAGTGACAAGATAGCATCACTGGAAAACCCACAATAATTCAATTTCATTAGTGTTCCTTTTCCCCATGAGGATGTCCAATTGTCTGCTAAAATTAGAAGGACCAATCCAAATGGGTTATGAAGTACCTTAAGTAAAAATATTTTACCAGAGACTGAATTCAACTTCACTACTACTTCATTAGGGACTGCTCTATTAACACTATTCTGCTGATTGATTATTTATTTGCTCTGTTTTTGTGAGGATTCTCTGGAGAGAAGAACATTTTCTCAATGTCCATCCATCTCATGAGAATATGCAGACATGTGGAAATGCTTCTCAATGCAGACACAGCTTGAGAGCATTTGCTGTGCAATGTCTACTTCTTTCCTGCTCTTGTTTCTAACCTTAGGGCCCTCCTTCCATCATTTTCCAGAGGGGGGAGGGTGCTGTACGTTTGTGTGACCTTAGCACTAAAAATAACTGTAGAAATTACCTTCCATAATGATACCAACTGATTAGGTTAGCAGGTTGATGGCAGCTACAATAAGACATGACATGTTCTAATGACTTATTTTAGCAGAAGCAATGAGGAGGAAGATACAGGAAAGACAGAGGGTCCACAGGTGCTGACAAAGACTTTAACTTTTGTTGCTATAATATCAGTAATTCACAGGCCAGGCAGTTTGGTAACCCACTTCCAGACCATCAAAAATTGATTTAATTGCAATCTCCCCCCCAATTCAAAGTACTGAAGCTTGACTAATTGGAGTAATAGAGAGTAATAAGGCTCTGATTTAAAAAAAGCTTCCCTTTGCCTCCTTTTGTATCTTGTGTCATTGCCTGTCAGAGGTCAGGGAGCCTGCATATTCTATGAGACTGAGTTGCCTTCATTTGGACAAATTAGTTTACCCAACAGTAATTAAGATGCCAATGTGTGTTGGGAAAAGCTCAGTGCAGTTGATGGGCACATTGGTGAAGGATCTGACAGCTTTGGTGGTTGCTCTCGCACTAGCGTGTTGGTACAGACTCAAAGGCTGCATAAGTTTACGTCTGTGTGGATAATACAGTTCTGTGGTTGGAAGAGGCTCTCTTGTCAGCATGCCCTGTCCCTCTGTTTCTTTCTTGACACTTAGGCTCATTCCTTCCCCATATCCAAACTCTTTGTCCAAACAAGATGTTGTTAACCTACTTTGTCATATACCAGATCTGTGCTTAAGAAATAGCTTTCTCCTAGCTTTCTCTTGCTTCATTGATTCTTTATATACAGTAGTTTTCAGAATGGGACAATTAGAACTAATTTAAAGGATGTGAAGATGAGAGAAAGGACTCAGATTAAAACCTGCATGTGTAATCTAGACGATCCTGTAGTCCAGTACATAAAAAGTTGTCAGATAAAATGTTTGACTTAAAATGAGATAACACTAAATATTTTTTTTTAAGATATAAGGAGAATTTAGATTTTATCTACTCCAACCTGCTCCTCTGTCAGGATCTACTCGTCCTTTTTTTAAAGAGATTATCATCCAGGCTCTGCTTGAAAACCACAGAAAAGAGCACTAAATGTGGCAGCCACCTGTTCTACTAGCAGGCTTTTTATATTCTTTCTGATATCTAGCCTGAGCATATTTCTCTATAGCTTTAACCTGTTGGCTCTGGTCCTGTCTCTGAATAATACAAAATTTAATTCACTTCCCTTTCTATGTGACAACTCTACAGATGTTTGAAGACTAATATCATCTCTCTCTTTAACTATATATTTGGTAACAAGCCAAATCTCTGTCATGCTATATTTGTGCTTTTCATTTTTTTATTGACCTAGGTGTAAAGGTTACATTTCTTCTTATTAAATTCAGTTTATTCATTTCATGTCAGATAGTGTTAGCCATCCATTCTAGCTTTACGTAATCTGAAGACATGATAAGCATTCCCTCAACACTTTTGTCCAAGTCATTGTTCAAAAATATTGAGCAGTATAGGCCTATTGAACTCTACTTGATAACTTCTCTCCATGCTGAAGTGGAGGCATTAATGAGCGCTCATTGGGCACAGTCAATTGTGTCTTCAATTTTCAATTTTGCCTTCTTGTGGGAATTGTTTGTAGCTGCTTCTTTAGTACAGTATCTTATTTTGTTGGGTTTCATATCCTTCCTGGGCAATTTTCTTTTTCCTGCAAGGAAAGGTATGTTCATGTAAGCTATACAGTAAAATAACATACAGATAGATAATCATATAATCGCTGTGTTTTGGATTGCTATCACCACGTAACTCTGTGGTGCGATCAGAGTTACTGTTAAGAACATCCGGACATTAAGATTGCTTACATCCTGTATGAGGTAGGCACAATTCCTTTCATATCTATGCTCCTAATTTATGAAACATAAGATTCTTTATCATGAAGGTCTGAATACTTCTCCTATTAAGGCCTCACCTCGACTTCTGAGATGGCTAGTTTAGTCTCGATGTCAGCTGAATGATATGATTTCTAATAGTCAAGACCTATTCAGCTATTAAACTCAATTTTTCCTTTGATAATCATTCACATTCAGTAGGAAAACAGGACAAATTCCATTTTGGAACAGAACCATTGTTGCTATGTAAACAAGGCAGCTGGCCCATCTATTGTCTATTATCTATAATACTTTAGTTCATTCTTGCACTCACATGTCACTGTCTCAGATCTCATACAATTACCATCCATACCTGTTGCCTAATGCCTTCCCACCCTTCCCTGTTCCGAAGGCTTCAGGTTTTCTTTAGGAACTCCAAGCAGCATAGAATAACTAGAAGTTGCCAAGTCTTCCTACAAACGAACTGTAACTAACATTGCCTACCAAGTACTTTTCGAAACTACATATGACTTTCTACCAGATACTTTTCTTCTAGATCAGTGATGACGAACCTATGGCACACGTGCCACAGCAGGCACGCAGAGCCCTCTCTATTGGCATGTGAGCCAAGTTGCCCCAGCATCGCCCCAGAGCTGAGCATACTCATAAGAGAGTAGCAGCGCTGGGCAATGACATCACAAGGCTATGCACATACTCAGAAAGAGAGTAGCGGTGCCAGGCAATGATGTCACAAGCCGTGACTCATTGGCTGCAGCTCGTCCGGGCACTTGGTGCCAAAAAGATTAGTCACCGCTGCTCTAGATGATCACCCAAAAAGCTAGACGACAAGGTTATTGGCTGTTTCCCTATGACAGTACTGATAAAAGTTGTCATTTTTTATCTGCAGTTTTGATTACAATGAAAGTAATCTGATTTCAAATACCGGTATTCCTTTTGGGGTCCTAAAATTTATTTTCCAGTGTGCATATCTGTCACATACCTGTTTTGATGATTGGAGAGGAAAAATTTGAGATGGGAATTATAGTTTGGATTCCTGGTATAAGAGACACAGAATAAATTAACTAATTAATTGAAAAGGCTATTCAAACATAGAAAGATAGTAGAAACCAGCTAATGATGCTCATGTTTCCAATCTATTACAACAGTTTCATTTGCAATAGCAGCACAACCCCAGCCTGAATTTACTGATTCTTTTGAGACTGAAGTAAAGTGATCCTGATTAGGGGAACAAGGCAACTTGGAGGGTTACCTCCAACAGAGAGATGTAGCACCCTATGTCCAAAGCGGTGGGAGGAGTTTTGAAAAATGAGAGATAAATGAAGAAGATACAACATTGAAGTTTCTCCCTGCTCACTGTTTGTTCTTAGGGGGACAATTCTCCTCTGCATATCCCCTACCCATCCCTAAAGGGAAACTGTGGAATGGAAAGAGGTGCCGAACAAAATGTAAGTCTTAGACGTTCTCTCAGAATCTTCTGTCTACTTTCTGTAGGAGATAGCAATTACTTTTCCTCTACCAAATTTCCTTATTAGATGGGGAAGATTTGCCCAATGAAATAATAGATGGAGATTGAAGGACATTTCTAATGTAGAAGATTATTATTGTACCTGGAAATAATTTGTTTGGAATAGGGTGCTCCTTCTTAAAGACCTAAAAAATAGCTATTTATTTATTTATTTATATTTTATATTGTATGATGAAGATTCATGGCCATTTCTAATATGAAAGGTTAAGTTAAATCAATTTAGGATTCAGCAAAGCTGGAAATATTTGAGATACCTACATTTCCCCAAAATCAGTTTGCAAGAGATGAGTGGGGAGAAAAAGCTGACTTGATATTGGCATCTTTATTGTCAATGTATTAGGAAGGAATAGGTGAGGTGATTGTACATATGCCATTCTTTGCAGGAAGAAAACAAATTTATCTGGAGAAAATTTGGATGCAGCAATTGTAAAAAGAATATATGGATCTAAATATATCGAGGGCATGTAATTCTACTGCTCTCTTATTCCGAAAGTTTTTTTAGTCCCAATTCTACTTCTTCATAACAAAACAAAGTATATAATGTTAATTATATAATTTAAGATATTTAAAAAATAAATTCTTCGTGCTATCAAAAAAAGTTGCAGTTGTAAAAGTGAAATGTGAAGTTGGATATATCCTCAATATTAGAAATTATTTTTATTTGAATTATGAGAACTTTCGGATTCTTCTAGAATGGGATGAATGTGTGGTTCAGATAAAGTGTAGTTTAGGGGAAGCGGTGCAATTTGCAAGCCAACCCACCAAGAAATTTCTAATCCCAATCACAACAGGCTATACAAGCAGAATAGTGGGGATTAGTGTTGATGGTCTCCACCCCTCTCTTCAGTCCTATTGACATACCTTGATGCTAATTTAGACCTGTGCAGCCACTGGAAGGATGTTGCATACCTTCTTCTGAAAGATCTGTGTGCCTGTGTTGAGCAAGGGAGAGAGAGAGAGAAAAAGCAAGACAGAAATCTTAAAAACTGAATTGCCCACTTCAGTGATTTCCAAGCTGCTATTATGTTTCTAACCACGGTAATTGGCTTTACCATTTATTAATGGCTTATGCTAAAGAGACAAAAAGAGACAAAATTCAGGAATTTTTTTTTTAGTTCTGGGCTCCATTGAGTACAAGACTGCTTGCTGACTTGGAGGGATCAATTGATGTGCCGCCCTATATTTAAGAGCTTGCAGATGTTTTGAAGACTTATCTTGGATAGCCCATGAGGTGTGGAATGAATTCTTGTGTTTGGGTATTTTGGTGAAAAGAATATGCTGCTAGCTGATGCATAAAAAGCAGTCTGTTAGCTCTGATTCTTGGCATTCTCAGTGTAGACCTTAACAAAACAAAATCCAAAAAAACTCATTATTATTATTATTATTATAATAAATCACATATATACAAATATTTCTCATTTCCATCACCCTTATCTAATAATAATCATCAACCACCATTTATCTTTCTTAATCCATCACCATTCTATATTTTCCCATACTTATTTTTTCAATAGAAATTCATTTTTACTCATTTAAATCTCTTTAAACCATAACCTATTCTTTTACTTTCCATATTTCCAAGACCATTTTTTCCTAGCAGTTATCTTTTTCTAAGTTTAAAATATTTTTCATAATAATAATAATAATAATAATAATAATAATAACAAC
>JANHFO010007349.1:273483-284499 GCA_032468095.1 Pareas carinatus
TTAAACTGCCTGTAAGCCACCCTGAGTCCTTCGGGAGAAGGGCGGGATATAAATAAAATTTATTATTATTATTATTATAAATGAAAAATGTGTTTTCCTCTGGAAAGCCAAACCCATTTCTGAAGCTAATAATTGAAATGTTCTCTTAAAGACCTCAAATTACTGAAAGGCAGGAAATACTGTTTGAGACATTAACTTTGTTCCATCTGTGGTGCTAGGTTAGCTTTTCTTGTTACAAAAGTCGTTTTACAAATGGAACTCACACGGGGGATTGATTTTTAGCTCCTAATGTTTTATTGCTGTTTTTATTGGATATTTAGGTGACAATTTTCTTTCTGCACGAAAAGTAGCATTTTTAGCTACACCTCATGCAGATATCTATTGTTAATGGCTTAGCCTGTGATTCCAACCAATTATTCTGCTGCCTAGAGTTGCTTTATCAGTGAGGAGGCAATATATAAATTTAATAAATATATTTTCATTTAACCAATAAATCATAGTTAAACCTTGACTTAGATAAATATGTGATTGAACAAAGTCTTTTTCCCCACTACGGAAAAGCCAGAACAAATCCTGCAACAGCGTTGTTTGTTGCAGAATTAATCCAATTTTTCCTGTTTTCTTTGGTAGAAAGGATAATTGAGATTTACTTTAGAATTTTTATTCAATCGTGTCTGGATATTCCAACAGGCAGGACAAGCAAATGTAAAATGTCTATGTTAACTAAGGTATCGGTTTTCTAAAAAAAACAACTATAAAAGTTTGTTTTTTATATGCTAGAAACAATGGTAACATTGCTTCTGTTTTCCAAAATACGTTGGACTGCCTAAAATATACTAGGCTACTATATGCTACTAAATTATTTCTTCCTGGATCTGGTAACACTGCATCTTCTTTTTACCATTATCTGACAGCCTCTAGGAGGATATGAAAGAAACAGGTTTCTCCTATTCTTTGCCTATTAGCAACTATAATTTAGAGCTACTTACTACTATAGGTAGTCCTTGACTTACAACAGTTCATTTAGTGACCATTCAAAGTTACAACAGCACTGGAAAAGGTGCCTTATGACAGTTGCAGCATTCCCGTGATCATGTGATTAAAAGTCAGACACTTGGCAGCTAACTCATATTTATGATGGTTGCAGAGTGTCCCGGGGTCATGTGATCACTTTTTGCAACATTCACGATGAGCAAAGTCAACGGGGAAGCCAGATTCACATAGCAACCATGTTATTAACAGCTTGCAAGCAATTCACTTAACGTCTGTGGCAAGAAGGCTCATTAAATGGGACAAAATTCACTTAACAAATGTCTCACAAAGCAACAAAAATTTTGGGCTCAACTGTTGTAAGTCACGTTTGCGAGCGCTCCCGACTTCCCCCGCAGCCACTGGCAAAAGTCTGGACTGAGTGGCGGCGGGAGACGGGAGCTGCCTTTTGCGTGCGGCAGCGGCTCCCGGCTCCCCCGACACCCAGTCCAGACTTTCGCCAGCGGCTGCGGGGGAAGCCGGGAGCGCTCACAAACGGCAGCTCTCGGGGGGGAGCCGAGAGCCACCATTTGCGAGTGCTCCCAGCTCCCCTCGGCACCCGGGAGCTGCAGCCGCTTGCAAACGTCTGGACTGGGTGGCATGGGGAGCTGCCCATCACCGGCAGACGTCTCGCCAAGCTTCCCTCGCTGCCACCGCCATTGTGGCCAAAAGGGAGTGTGAAGCCGAGTTCCACAAGCTGCTCAAAGCAGCAGGCAGTCGCTCGAGAGACCTGTCTGCAGGCGGATCGGATCTCCCAGCCTGCAGGCGGATCGGATCCCCCAGCCTGCAGGCAGATTGGATCCCCAGCCTGAAGCCGCCATCGGAAGCGGGCTCTATCTCTCTCTCTACTAAGCAGGAAAGCAGGAAGAAATATAATATTCCTGTTCTCCTCCTCTAAAAATGAAAAATAGGGTAAATATCATCTCTAGCAGACTTATTTGACATAAATTGTACTCTGTCTAAATCTGGTACAAGTCAAATACATAGGTGATCCTGATTTAAATGAGACTCTGCAGAAGGCTGAGCATATTTAAGGACTGCTCAAGTCAACAAATACTAAAGAATATTCCTACCTATCAAGAGGAAATCCACTGAACTTCAGGAACCTGATTCTGTACCTGCCAGTTCCAATGAGATAACAAAGATGCTAAGTAAAATGACCCATAAGGTTAATGTAGTCTGACTTTTATTGTGAAATGTTTGACAAGTCCTGACTATGTCCCTAGTTTTTCATTGCTGTTGATTAATTATACTCTTTGCCCTCAGAAGAACTTTAGCCTAACATAAATGATCAAACAGAAAATAGAAGCTCTTGCCAACAGCACCACCTCTAGGTAAATATTAGGGATTGCATAAAAATGGAATGGATAGGAAAAACAAATGCTCTTTGTTCCAGGACTATAGTTTGATTCATACATAAAATTAAGACAGGATGATGTTTATTTTTGATTTAGCATAACATTCAAACCTATCCATTAGGGCTATGTGCAAATAGAATATTATGGCTTGTTTGAAAATCATAATCTATATAGTATGTGTGAATACTATAAAAAAACTGGGATTCTTTTGCTGAACAATATAACTATTAGGAAAAGAAAAACTCAGAATATTACAATAAAGAATTCACATCATTTCCACATTCTACAAACTACTCACAAATACACCCAAATTCATCCCACCAGAAGTGAATCTGTTTACTGACTTCTTATTTGTTGTGTGGACCACACAGCAACGCTGATCTTTTTCTACTGAAACACTGTAAACATCCTTAGGATAGGGCAAGTTTCGGATCCGCCACTGGAAACTGCTTTTGGTGTCTTTTCGCATAAAGACGGGCTAAAGAAAAGATAAACAGAATTCAGCCTAGTGCTGTTCAGTTCAAATAGACAGCAGGTGTAATAACTCTGATTACAAGAATACGAATAGGAATTGGCAAAATTATGCATGTAAGTGCTGGATCCTCATCTAAATTAAAGCAACACTGATGCCAGGATCTTTTAAGTTCATTACCTTTCCTCAGAACTTTTCTCAGTGTTTATAATACATTATTTTGTGGGAGACACTGAATATATCCCAGATACACAAATTATGTTTTGATACTGAGGAATGGGAAGGAAAGTGCTACTAAATTCAGGAAAAATATAGACTGAAATAAAAGATGGTTAAGGAATAAAAATAGTCTCTCGCAAAAGAGAAAAAGGTTCATTTCATAAACTGCAATCAAGCAAAAATCCATTCAATAAATAACTACATTCAAGACACAGAATTCCCTTCATACACAAATATGGGATAGTTCAGGTATTTGTACATACATGAAACATATATATTTCAACTGGATGTTGAATGAAATTGAACTATCTTGTTCCAGATAGAACGGAGAGTATATAAGGAGAAAGAAACCAAGATCACTGCCAGGGATTGAGCCAGCAGCCAGAGGTGTTGTGTAGAGGTCTTATGTCAAATGCAAAAACTAGAAAAAAGGAAGTTATTAATTTAATATTTAAAAGCTTTAATAAAGTACAGATTTATATATTTCTAGTCCAATACTAGGCCATGTTACTGGCAGAGATATTTCTGACCAGCAAGTCATTCTGTGTGCTAGTCAGCCCCAGAGGGCAATGTAAAAGATGAATTGTCATTTGAATAGTGCCACACTTGCCGTGAATATTCTCATCTTCAGTGAAAGACCCCCATTTTTCCATCTTTAGTTTCAGACAGAGAAGTGCTCAATCTGTTTAAACACTTCCAGACTGCCCACTCCTCTGCATCTCTAGGCAGCTCCTTCTATCTTTGTTATCATTCTATTTAAGGTGTAGTAATAATCTCTATGCTGTCTACAAAACTCCCTTCTCAATTTCAATCTTTCCATAGGGGATATCTGGCCAAATAATATGTGTGTTGGATCATATAACATCTTTCCATATTCATGTATTGTACCACACTTCTTCTGATGCTTAGCAGCTATTGTCACCAGGATATATAGTTTATCAAGTGGGGTGGGGTGCAAACACCCAGTAAATTTGTGACATGTGTCACTAAGCGCCTTATCTACCTGTATAAAGTTTGCAGACTAGCCCTAGACAGGGAAAGCAGAGTCTCCTATCGAATAACATAATGCAAGCGCAGCCATTTGCAGGTTAGTAAAGTGGGCTCCAGTGGTTACAGCCAATAATATTAAACCTACATCTGGCCTATTTTTAAGATGAAATGCAGACATTAGTTTTTGATGTATTAGATTTTAGTCCTCTCTCATTATAATATTCCAACATGTTCCTAAGAGCCAGAGTAAATTTCTCTTCCACCTCCTCAAAATTGGTTCCTGAATGGTAAGTGCCAAATCATGATAGACAATGTATCAGGGCCATCAGATTGAACATTGGTATATATATATATATATATATAAATCAAATGGCAGATCATTCCCCTGCATGATACCATATCGCTGGGTTCTCAATCAACTCTTTTTTCCCTGGAAGTTGATGAAAAATCATTTTCAAGTATTCCAGAGTGTCAAACCCAATTTCATTGCAGGCCACTGCTGCAGTGGGCTGCCCTTCCCCCACAAATGGGGCGAGTGGGGCGCGGAACTTGTGCAATACTCATGCGAGTGGGGGCTGTGCATGCATGCGTGCATGCGCGCTACTGTGCACGTGACAGCCCACTACTCATCCGGACCGGTTGATGAGAAGCCGCAGCCCAGTAGTGGGCTGTGGCCCACAAGTTGGGGACCCCTAATGTAAGGGGTCTGCAAATATCTTCTCAGTTCTCCTTCTGACCTGCGCAATATACAGGTCTTCTATGGAAGGCAAGCTGGTTGCAATTATGCTTTCTGCTGTCTTGACTATCTGTTGTCCTGTTTGGTTGTTGTACCAAAGCGGACAGTTACAGAAATACAAATGACAGGCTCAATAATTCCTCTGTAAAACTGCATCAGCAGCTCCTGAGGCAGTCTGAACTTTCTGAGTTGCTGCAGGAAGAACATTTGAAAAAGGCAAAACTATAATGCAGAACATAAAACATTTACAAAAATATCATTCAGCTTTTGGCATCTTTGGTTAAATTATAGCCTGTGTCATGAAAAAATTGTCAGTGGAATTAAAGCACGCCTCCTCATTACAATTTAGGAAAGAGCTGAAAACATATTTACTTCCCAAGGGCTTACAATGCAACTGTTTTAGCTGATAGGTTTTATATATATGTTATGCCTCATACATGTTTTTATAGGTGCTTTATTGGTCTTTGGAAGCCACCCAAATTGCCTGAGCCATAAAAAGATTGGAGAGCATTTACATTCCCTAAAGCAATCAATATACCACACCAGTTTCTCAACCTCAGCAACTTTAAGATGTGTGGACTTCAAATCCCAGAATTCCCCAGCCACACATTTTTAAATTGCTGAGGTTGAGAAACACTACACGGTACAACACACCACAATGTTATATCTGGAAGCACACAACGTTCAGTGAATGGCCATCAATCTAGTTCTAAAGATCTTGTCTGATCGAACATAGGAGGTCCTTTCTGAAGATAACATCCATTAGTTGCAGTGAAGACATTTTCACTCTTGCAATGTTTCGTTTGCTAAGTATTTTGTGTAAAGATTATTTTATATACTGTATCCCTCCATGTATTTATTGAAAGTTGTGCTCCCCACTGTCTTCATCTGGAGAAAGGCAGTTCCTTCCAAGGTATGGAAAAGGTTGGAAGCAGTGGATGGTTCCTTTCCTTTCACTGCATTCTAGGATTGCCTTCTTCTGTCCAAAAGGGCACTCTCAGAGAACGCCAGTGCGCCAAAAGATAGGCTTCACCCCCCCACACATCTCTTTCTCCTAATATTGATACATGTACATGATACATTCCTCATCATGATACATGTAGCATTTATTTGTTAGAAGTATATGCTGCCTTTTGTTGAGGAGCTCATAGTGGTTTACTTGGTGCTCCTTCAACCCACTTGTTCGTGAGGTAGCTTGGATTGAAAGAAAATGAGTGACTCAAAGGCACCTAATGACTTTCCATGGCTAAGAGTAGACTTGAACACGAGGCTCTCCTAAAAGACTCATATTATAAGCTTTGCGTATTCAAAAAATTTCTCCACCAAATGTTAATTCAGCTCTTTTTGATCATAGTGAGCTTTTCATTTTAATTTCTCTTTTTAAATTACATTGCAACTCACTAGGAGACATGAGCATGGTTGCTATCTCTTTGTTAAACTACTGTCATTAGAATATTATGAGGAAAAATTGGAAGAAACAAATGCTTTGTAAGCTGAGTTGAACTTTTAGAGGAAAGGCATTTGACAAATAAATATAGAAAAAAAGATAGAAACAAAGTAGAAAGGAAAAGCATAATGGACATTTCTAATGTTCTGGATTATTCATGCAGTTTGGTATAGAAAGAAAGTCTTACATACTATTTTTTAAATGAATACAAATCAAGGTAGAGAAATTGGGTAATATATATTTTCTCTAATATCAAATGCTGAGCTACAAATACTGTATTTACATTGGTATTGCTCTCCTTTATGAGCTCACGGTCCAGTGCTCCTGCTGCAAGCAATGTAGGTTCTCCTACTTCAACTTCCCAATTGCCATATGCACCCAGGGCATTCTTCTCTCTCCATTTTCTTACTGCACAGAAATGATAAGGATAAAGGAAAAAAAACCTGTATATTTACTTTTTCAGGATATTAAGAAACTAGAAGAGATTGTTATACAGCAAGTCAAGTTACTTTTGATTTCAGTTTGTTTTTAATTGTGCCTCTTCCTTTTTGCAGAAACAGAATACAGGTAGGTTCTTGGGTTATGATCACTCATTTAGTGACCATTCAAATTTGCAATAGCATTTAACAACAGGGGCGTACATGTCCTCAGAGTTCTAGCTGTTGCAGCATCCTCACAATCACATGATCACGATATGGGTGCTCAGTGTCCAGTTCATGATTCCAACCTTGCCATGAGCTGCAGTGACATGATCATAATTTCCAATGCTCCCTGATGGTTTCCCACAAGCAAAATCAATGAGGAAGCTGGCAGGAAGTTGGAAGTCGTGGCCACATGAGATTCTTGCTTAACTTCTGACATGGTCCTCACTTAACAACAGCAATGTGAACTGTTAGGATTGCCATTGATAAGCAACGCTATCCTATGACATCATACTTTGTGACCATGTCAGTTCTGTTCCAATTGCTGCTGTAATCCAAGGACTACTTGTAGTCTTTTTTTACATATTAATAACATGAAGAGGATCCATGTGTTAAAAGAGTATTTAAAACTGCTGGTTTTGAGCTTCAGAGTGTGCAGCTTACTAGCTTTGTCCTAATGGTTGTGCAGCATTTCAGATCCAAAAGCAAAAGATTGCTTCACAACACAAAGCATCGGTCAATCTCCCATAGCCCAACCCACCTCACAAAGTTTTAATGGGGAAAGTGAAGGAAGGAGGATTATGTATATTTGATAACTTGAGTTATTTACTAAAAAAATAACAAAGGTAGGATAAAAATAAATAAATAAATAAATCAGCATGCAACTAGTTAAATTACATGAATCTTTCCCTGAGATCCTGCCATAGTTAAATAGGGCAAATGCACTATTCTGGGAAAAGACATAGTTGTTTAGAGGAGTTGTAGACAGATGTGATACAAGCTCACCAATGCATTCCAAAATACTTTTTTTGCTTCAAATCCATGACATTGCATAACCTTAGTCACAGAGAGCCATATAATCTGAAAAGTAAGGCTAATTGATCCAGGTTTCAGTCCTATAGATGCCAGCACACATCGAGAGACATCCCAGTTCAATTCATGCTCAAGGCATGAGGCATTAGGTTTAAAAGCAAACAACTTGAGTAGTCTGACTAGTCCAAAACAAGGGGCAGTTGGAATAGCCTCCCCCAACTCAGATAACAAGCCTATTATTATGGTTATATTACAGGTAATCCTCACTTACGTACTCTGGCAACTCCATCACTAAACAACATGGTCATTAAATGAAACATGACTGTTCTATGGTCTTAACTATGCTATGGTGATCTTGGCAATCTCAGCTATTTTTGTTCAATAAATCACATACAGTCCATTAGAAGAAGATCCACTAAAATCCAAGTCATTTTTGGAAGAAGGTAAGGGATTGCCTTCACTTCAATTCACATCCCTCTGTTCTCCTATCTCCTGCACATCTCTGCCCTTTGGCATCTACTTACTCATTGTTACCAGCTGCCCCTGCCACTTGGCCTGCTCGCTGCTGCACCCTACATAGTATTGCTAGCTAGAGTCTGCTTTTGCGCTAGTGCAACTGTGTCCTTCTTTCACACCAGTAAGGAGGAGGCCCAAAGGAGACCTTGCCCAGCAGACAAAAGGCGGCCCTAGCTGGTGCGAGAAAGAATTATCTGGCTAGCATACAAAAAGAAGAGCAGTGCAAAAGAAAGGGTTGGTGGTGGTGCATGGTGCACAGCACAGCACACACCTGCCTGTTCTGTAGCTCTCACCCACTGACCTGTGGGATGTTTCCATGGCACCTTTCCCTGTGTGTGATGAGCCCAGCTGAGGGAGGCAGGCAAAGATAATGACAAAGATCAGCTGGGGGTGGGCAGCAGGAGTGTGGTCATAAATGCAGGCAGGCCCAAATTTTGTTCATGTGATCAGAGGAGCACTGTGATGACCAAAAGTTCAAGGACTGGCCAGAAGTCTCTTTGTTTAGTGCTATTGTAATTTAGAATAGTTGCTGAACAAATGGTTGTTAAGCAAGGTCTACTTATATACACCTGGGAAAGAAAGTTCAAGAATTGAAACTTTGATTTTACTATAGATAGAGCTTTCATTTGATCTACAGCAGGTGGTCAAGTTCTCTCAAAAGGCCCATCACAGCATTGTGCCCTTGAATCCTTGCTTGGATCTGCTTGTATAGTTTTGTCAAAAGAAGCAAGATAGAAGCTATGCAATCTCAGGAGCAATACCAATACAATAAGCGGATATGATGTTTCATCATATAGTATAACTGACTCGGACATCAATGCTTAGGGTTATTGCGGTGGAGAAGGAAACAGATAAGGACATGTAGCATAGTCCTGCAACTCAAAGGCAAGGCCAACATTGGTTTCACTGCCCTTTCCCAGTATGGATCTCTTTCATGTAAAGTTTGCTTTACTGATCTGCAGAATGTGCACGATTATTGAAGGCAAAACTTGTATTTCGACTCTACCTGTACCATTCGCATTTCTAACATTTAACTAGAAGCAAGAAAAGTTGGCTGGCTTACAGAGCAGCTGGTGTGTTTTCAGGTCATACTCTTCTGCCATCTCCTTTCCATCCTCAAACAAGTAATGGATTTTCCGTTTACCTAAAGGGAGCACATGGTGAGAGGACCTAAAAAGGAGAATCAGGAGTAAATCCCACCCCACAGACTCAATATACTTTCTCCCGCTTGGCCAGAGTGACGTTTGGAGACGCCGAATGCCTGACAGCCCTCCATTCAAACTACTCCTGCAAGAGCCCTGGTGGCGCCATGGTTAAACTGTGGCCCTGCTGGCTAATTCTGCTTGACAGCCGGCAGTTCGAGTCCCGGGGCTGAAGGCTGCCTCCGTACTTCCACCACCCATCGGAGATCGGTAAGAGGAGGACCCGGATTGTTGGGGGCGATACGCTGGCTCCCGAAGGCGAACGCAAGCAGGGGGACCGCCACCCTCCTCGCCACCCGGAGGCCGGACCTGCGTGCCTTCCCCCATCCGCCCCAGCTTCACCCGCTGCCCGCTCGCCCCTGACCGGCTTCCCCGGATCCCAGGCCCCCCGCCGCCCGGTTACCATCCGCCAGCAGGGCGGTCTTGCGAGCCGCACCCAACCGCTCCAGCCAGCTGGTGCCGGCCATCTCGCGGCTCGGCTCGGCGCGTTACCAAGGCGACGCTCCTGGTCTTCCGGCCCGCCGGGATTGACACGGAAGGAAACGCCGCGCGCAGGTCGCTCTTGCGTCATACAGCCATCCCGTCGGTAAGTGGACGCCTTCTGCTCGGCCTTTCCCTGGACGCCGCGTGAGGGCCCCCCCCCCTCCAGCCAGAGGGGCAACGTGGGTGGGTTCAGGCAGACAGGGGGGCCCTCAGTCGCCAGGGAAAAGCAGCGGCCTGTGGCAGAGAGAAGCGCCGCCGCGGTGGTTTGGCCGTGGCCGTCAGGACCCTTTGGCTCGCTCCCGGCTCCCCCCCCCCACCCCGCCCCGGCTCAGAAGCTCTTCGACGGGCGGTCTCTGCACCGTGGCGGGCCGGACCCGGATTAGCGCCGCGCTCCGAAAAGATGCGAACTAGTTCCGACTCTTCTCTGCGGGTCTCCCGGTTCCACGTAGGGCGGAGTCCCGCCATTTGCGTTGGTTTCAAGCCTTGTAATCCAGGGACCCTCAACCCCCGGGCGGCATGCCAGGAACCGACAGCGCAAGCAAGCCAAGCCCCATTCACAGGATGCAGGCAGAGCACAAAATCACCCCTCCCCCCACACACACGCCCTCCGGTCCGCGGAAAAACCTTTCTCCATGGAACCGTCCTTGGTGCTCAAAAGGTTGGGGGGCCACTGCTGCAATCCTTGGCTGGCAGGCCTGTAAACGGGAGTTTATGGGAAGTGCATCTAAATTGGGAAAGGCTCTCCTCATGATTACCTGTTGACCTTTTTTATTTTAAATCAAATTAACGCAGCGCTGATATCTTTTGCTTCAGTTCCTGATCAAATATGTTCATTTATTTTAATAAAAGACTGCCATTTGGTTTAAAATGTAATAATAACATGATACAAGGAAAATATTTATTACTAGCTATTTGTACCTGAGCTGCGTTACGGGGATTCATTCTCTCTCTCTTCATTCTTTCTCTTCCCCTCTGTCCCTCCATTTCTTTATTTCTCTATTATCTCTATATCTGTAGCTCTATTTATGTCATGTCTCTATCTATCTATCTATCTATCTATCTATCTATCTATCTATCTATCTATCTATCTATCTATCTATCTATATATCT
>JANHFO010007349.1:284599-294940 GCA_032468095.1 Pareas carinatus
GCTCTCTCTCCCCCCCGCTCTCTCCTCTCACTCGTTCTCTCTCTCCCACTTCTCAATTTTTCTCATATGCCAAAATTCTTTTTTCTACACTACACAATCCCAAGAAATCTTGTAAAATTCCATGATTTTCTGTAGCACTCATAAACAGATTATATTCATCACTGATCTTTCATCCCAGACCTCTCTCTGTGTTTCAAATTGTCTCCTTAAATGTATCTGCTTATCTTCTCTAAACCTCAGCAAAATAACATTACCAGTATAGTTGTATTAAAAATATAAGCTGACAGTGGAAAAGAGGTATAAGGAAATGGTTATATATAGTTACCATGTACATAAATTACGAAACAATTTTACCGATCTTCAAATGTATTAGATTAGGCATAAAGAAATGGGTCATTCCTGAGAGTGACTGAGTGGAAAATGTACTAGAATTATTAATCTGTTTTAAAATGATGGAACATTGACAAAAGGATACCTATTGTTAAGAGTTACCTGTCATTAGAATATATTGTTTTTAACTTTTCCTTCCTACATCTTCAACAAATCTGCATGTTCCTGTTAGAGAAGGAGACATCTATGGCCAATGGAACCTCAAGGAATTGTCAAAGCTTTCCGCAAACGAAAGAAGTTGAGAGATGATGTACATACAGTGCCTTTAAAGATTTGGAAAGAAGAAACCAAGAATCAGCAAGGTGAGGTTTTTTCTTCTGATTTTAGTCATGTGAAGTTCTCATGGTGTGGCTTGTTCTCTCTCTGGGTGGTCTCGCTGTTTCTACCAACGAGCCAGTTCCTTTTATTGTCACATTTTGTCAGGAAGCATAGGTGAACAATATCCTCGTTGGCTACAATATATTCATGCAAAGCTCATGTTGTGCTCATGGGCTTTCTTTATTGTCCAGTCATAGCTATCTTTCACCTGTGCTGTTTGCATGTCCTTTGATCCTTTGACCTGCTGGCTGACTATCTTAATGCTGATTATAACATTCTTTCTTTATCTCACATCCTTCCAGGCTTGTTTGTGAAGCTAGTTTTCTAACTTCTTTAAGCATAGTAGGATGTGCACAGGTTTTTATAATTAACCTACATTTCTAAGGATATGCACAAGATTTTATAATTAACCTACAGTGACTTGCATTGCTGTTAATTCCTGTGGTTTAATTTTATGACAAATTGTTCCTTTCAGATAAATGATGTAATCCTTAAGAAGTTCAGTCTCTACAATGCAGTGATAGTATAACATGACTATATGTTATAAAACATCAACCTCCATTGTATTTCATCAAATGATCAGATTTTCTTCACTCTGAAAAGATTTGTAACCTAATCCTATCTTGCTGATCATCGTTCTCTGTGGTATTTTTACCAGGGTGGTTGGAGTCAATCACAGCTTATGTATTGCAAGCAGGAATTGGCCAGGCCAGGGCTGAGATCTTCTGTAAGCAGATCATCCACAATGGAGGACGCATCTGCAGCCAGCTTTCTCCAGATGTGACACATGTAATAGTAGATGAAGACATGGATTTTGATCGAGCTTTTCGGCTCCTCAAACTCAAAAAGTTACCTCAGGGATTGCAACTAGTTAAGGCATCATGGCTGAGTTCTTGTATTACAGCACAGCAGATCTTGGACACTACTGGCTATAGACTCACCATCCCAGAGAAGTAGGTCTCTCTCTTAAATACTTTATCCAGTATGAATGGGGAAGGTTTGTGCAAAACTGATAACTCATCTTCAAAATGCAGCAGAGAAAAAAACATTATTCAATATTTTTAGTATAATCAAATATCCTATTTTTTGATAAAGCGACTGAGAAAGTGGTGGCTTTGAAGATTTGGATGCTGATTTTCTGAAGTGATTTTACTTGGTATTTCATCTAGGAAATGACACTGAGCCTATTTTGGCTACTAAGAAAAAACTACAGGCAGTCCTCGACTTACAGCAATTCGTTTAGTGGCTGTTCAAAATTACAATGACACTGAAAAAAAAAGTTATGACTATTTTTCGCACTTACAACTGTTGCAGTATCCTGGGGTCATGTGATCACCTTTTGCAACCTGACAAGCAAAGTCAATGGGAAAGTCAGATTCACTTAATAACCGTGTCACTAACTTAACAATTGCAGTGATTCATTTAACTACTGTGGCAAGAAAGGTTGTAAAATGGGGAAAACTCATTTAACAAATGTCTTGCTTAGCGACAGAAAGTTCGGACTCAATTGTGGTCGTAAGTGGAGGACTAACTGTATATAGGTGAAATGTAGCTGCTATTTCTCTTGGACCTCTCAGCAGCTTCTATAGCACATATGTCAAACACAAGGCCTGCAGGCCAGATCCGGGCCACAGTACTGCCTTGAAGACGGCGAGGGACTAGCCCTCACCACTTAGACTCTAGCCTACTTTAACCATGTGTGAACTATGGCGATGGGTAGGATCCACCAGAAGGCTCACTGGGAGGTTTGCATGGGGGGATGGGGGTGAGTGGGATGTGTGCTGGGAGGCTCCCGGCAGGCCGTGGGAAGGTGGGTGGCAGTTGGGACGCGCGCCGGGAAGTGTCCCAACTGCCCCCCGTGGCCTGTCGGGAGCCTCCCAGGGCACATCCCGGCCACCCCCTCCCCCAACCGTCTGTCGGGAGCCTCCTGGCGGGCCTTCTGGTGGACTCCACTCACCGCTGCAGTTGTGTGGGGGGGTGAGGAAGGTGGCCCATGGCAGCCACAGCAGCAGTCCCAGTGGCCTGCAATGAAATTGAGTTTGATACCTCTCTTCTATAGAATTGATCATGGTATCCTTCAGATCAATGGGTTATATGGCAAGGTTAAGCCTTAGGAATACTGTTTTGCAGTGATTCTAATTCTTCCTCTTAGAATTATCCCAGAAGCTGATGTGGAAATATTGCCTCTCAAATGTAGATTATTCACATTTTTTTGTTCCATGGGATTCTGTCTTGTCCTCTGTCATTTAACATCTACATGAAAGCAGTCAGGAAGTTAATTTTTTTTTTACCTGAAGTGTTTCTGGATATTTCAACAAGACAGCAATCCAAAACATGCATCTGCATCAAATATGTTTTTCTTATTATGTATATAATTATTTGCCTGTTGATTTGTTTGAAATGGGCTTCATGTTGCACAGAGGGGAATATTATTAAATAGGTGTGTGGAATCTCAAACATTCACCACATGCAAGGAGACTTAAGAATATTTCTGAACTAGAAAAAACTAGAACTATAAGGAAGAATGAGGAGGAAATTCGCAACAAGAATAAAACAGCTTAGTTGCAGGAAAATATTTGGAATCTGTAATTTTGACCAAAGGAAATAATATAAAATATTGAAAGAAAGGACATCTAATTTTTTCTTTTTTCTGTATTCACTGTTTTCTTATTTTGAATCGATAAATAACTTAACATAAATAATAAGTAAACATTCACATTTTCAGAAATATATGTTTGATTTCTGTTAGCTTATGAATTCAATGAAATTTTATAATTTGACAGGAATGCCTTTTTTTTTCATTGAATTGTACCAATGTATGGTTGCAATGATGAACAGTGTGACATAGTTGAAAGACAGGCCTATGGTATGTATAGGAGGCCAAAGAATACAGGAGGAAACTTAGAATTGGTTCTGTATAGTTACAAATATCTAGCTGTGTGACTAATAGAATGTAAGTATATATGATAATCTTTTCATTCCAGTATGTGCCTCTTTAATGCAAACATTAAAAGTTTGGAAATCAGAATAGAGTCTTGACTAAAGCAACTTCTGAAAAAAAATCATTTGTCTTTCAGAAGAATATGTCTCAAATGAATTTCCCATCCCTGTTTTATATTGTTCTTCATTTGTCTTTAGTTGATAAGAGGAATGCCCCAAATCCAATTATTTGTTGTTTATTAATTCTTGGCAGGTATCTGGATGAGTCAGACTTGTCAATGAGACACTCACCATTACTGAATGAGAATAAGATTCACCCCAAACCAGAGAGCACAGTTATGGAATTGAAAGAAGAATCAAACATTGAGATCAACTCTTTCTGCAATACCGTACAGGTAGTCTTTGGCTTATGACCAGTTGCGTAATTATTGTTAAAAGTTATGACAGTTTTGAAAAATGTGCTTTAAAGCAGAGGTCTCCAACCTTGGTCCCTTTAAGGCTTGTGGACTTCAACTCCCAGCCAGTATAGCATAGCTGGCTGAGGGATTCTGGGAGTTGAAGTCTACAAGTCTTAAAAGGACCAAGATTGGAGACCTCTGCTTTAAAGCACGTCTGGCCATTGTAAAACATTGTATGCCTCCCTTGCAATCACACAATCCTAACTGGGTGCTGGGCAACCTATTCATACTTAATCAGTTGACATGTGCCCTGCAATTTTGTGATTGCAATTTGTATGAGTGATCTGTATGAAATTCCACAGGCAAGGGGCAGCAGGAAAAAAAGTATGGAGCTAAAATCCTTTTCTCTCTGCCCCTCTGTGCCTGCAGAGCTCCCCTGTGCTAAAATCAATCTCTCCTTACTTGTTTCTTGGGGCTGTTCATTTAACTAGCTGTGCAGTTGCTTAATGACTGCCCTGCAAGTGCCAGGATTACAATCATTGAGTGAAGTGGTTGTGTAGGCATCTCACATAACAACCACTTCACTCAGTGGCTGAGATTCTAGTCCTAATTTTGGTCATTAAACAAGGGCTACCTGTAAATTTCTAGGATCAACAGGAAGCTACCCAGATGAGACCAATTACACATCTTTAGGCTAAGCCAGCGGTTTTCTGTTAAAATTAGCCAGTGTTAAACTCTTATCTAAGGTTTGAAAACACCTTACTATTTGAGATTGTGAATTTTTTTTGCATGGTTTATACTTTTTAAAAAAAAGATCCAAATGTGGGGTTTTTTATTTATACATTTTAAAATGTAAATATTTAAATAAACTGAATAAAAATCAATGTATCCTTAGTAAACCTAGGTTCATAAGATATTTATTTATTTATTCATTTGTTTCTTAATGAAATTTATTTGCCACCATCTCATATCCAACATATCTGGGTGGCTTGCAACATAATTCCAGGACATTCTGATTGTGTTTTGTACATTTCCTAAAGACTTTCAAATAGTATCTGGACTCCGCTGAATAAAAAGTAAAAACTGTTGTTCAATATTTTTCTATTCTGAGCTTTCCAATAGGGTACCCAAGGTGGACTCTTACGGCTATAGAATGTGAAGGTGGCAAATACTTACTAACTGTATAACTGTGAACAAAATATTCATTATTACTTTTTACCATGCTTTAAACATAGAACACATTTACTGTGACAATCAATTACATTTTGGTCATCCCAGATATTTTGCCATCTGTACTTCCTAGTTCTTGATCACCATTACTAGGAACATAAATTGTAGATATGAAACTGCTAGTTCAATTGATATTTGCTTTGACTCTGGGCTTCTGTGATTATTTCTCATGGGTCTTAATTCTGCCCTGTATTTTATTTTTATTTCTTTAATATAATTTTTATTGAAGAAATTTTAACAGGATAAAAACAGTACAAATATTACAAAAGAAACAAAGAAAATGAAGAATTGTGCCCCATATTTTACAGTGCCCTATATATTGTCACAGAATGAGCTCATATTCTGAGATGGTTTAGATAAATGATCACTCACTTTCATTGCTCCCTCTTCTGCTTGTTCTGTGTATCTCAAAGAGGATGTTAGATGATGAAGAAATTGAAGAGGGCAAAGCTGTTGTCACCTTGGAAGAACTGAGAGCACTGAGGTCAGGCCAAGACCCGAACACTTTGTCAGAAGGCTCGTCAGTGTGCCTTTCCCGTGGAAAGTGGGTTTGTGCTCAGTCTTCTGAAAGCAAGAAAACTAATCATAATCAGTGCATTACAGAGAAGCTGGAAGTGCTGGCTAAAGCCTACTCTGTCCAAGGAGACAAGTGGAGAGGTCTAGGCTACTCAAAAGCTATTAATGCCCTTAAGAGTTATCATAAACCTGTTACATCTTATCAGGTAAATGAGACAAAATTTACCAGATATGTCTGTTTTTCTGTTATATATGTACCTTCTCCAAGGTATTTGTACCTTTCTGGCTTAGTATTTTTTTTTCTGCAGGAAAAGTTCCAATTTGTGTTCTTTTTAATGCTATATAGACAAGTAATAAGTTCAGACAGCTGTGGCCTGCATCCTACTTACATATCCCTATTATTCCATCTGCTGTTCTGAAAGTTTTTTTTACTAATTCTACAATGTATGCAGAATTTATTTTACCAAGATTATGCTATAATTCTGATTTTTTAAAAAGAGTGCAGTGAAATGGTGAAGCTGCCTTGAGATTCAGACAAAAGATCTGGAGGCCAAAAGTAAAAGATACAAAGATGTGTTTGTAAAGCTTGCATAGTTTTTTTAAATGCTAATCATTTTTTTAGAATGGGATCTGTATTAGAAAGTTGGGTATGCACTAGGGATAATGACACAGCATGTCTAAATAAATAAAGTAAATCAGTGTTTGAGCTTTGCTTTGAACAAGTTGCTGTTTCATTGTTCTCCTTTCAGGAAGCCTGTAAGATTCCTGGAATTGGAAAGCAGATGGCAGAAAAGATTGTAGAAATCTTGGAGAGTGGGCACCTTCGAAAACTTGACCACATCAGTGATAGTGTCTCAGTGCTAGAATTATTTTCCAATATATGGGGAGCAGGAGTAAAGACCAGCCAGATGTGGTACCAGCAGGTAAATTCTCTATCTTCTATATAGCAATGATCTCTATGGTCATTGCCTTCTATTTGTTCATGTTATATCTTTGCTGCAAAGCATATGAGTTTATATTAGTACTGCTATTGTTTTGGTTATGATTTATTCAGGGGGCTTCCTCTGGAGATTTTATATTGTTTATATTGGACCCATAATGTCCTCTCTTCCTATCTTATAGTGTGTATAAAGATATAATGTGTTAACTTTATTTGTATCAATCTTTTTTCCTTTATTACCAGTAGCAACAGTTTATGTATTAACTTTCTAATCTTGCAAAAGGTCAAATTCATACTGAATTATTGTGATGTTTTTCAGTAGCAACACCACGACGTGTGTGTGTGTGTGTGTGTGTGT
Organism: Pareas carinatus; assembly: GCA_032468095.1. Classification (NCBI taxonomy): domain Eukaryota; kingdom Metazoa; phylum Chordata; class Lepidosauria; order Squamata; family Pareidae; genus Pareas; species Pareas carinatus. The sequence continues at coordinate 291,690 of JANHFO010007349.1, forward strand.
GTGTGTGCACAAATGAATGCTTACATATTTTGAACTTCTATTCAGAAAAAAATGATACCTACTCAGCATTGTATGTGATTTGCAGGGTGAATTAAGACAGTAATACAAACAATGCATTATGCTTTGCCATTCCTATTACACCATATCAGTGGTGGGTTCTAGGTTCTATGATATTGCTTATTAAGGTTTACTGAAAACAAAATTCCTGTAATTCTGTTATGTGTTCCGCCCAGGGATTTCGCACTCTGGATGACATCCGCACTAGGGCCTCCCTCACCAGCCAGCAAGCTATCGGCCTTAAGTATTACGAGGACTTCTTAGAACGCATGCCACGGCAAGAAGCTGCTGAAATTCAGCAGACTGTGAGTGTCTTGTTGAAACTATAGCGAGATGTTGACAGAAGAGCATATGCTGTTTTTTTATAATATTTTAATCATAAGGCTATTAGTCTTGGTTTTGTTGATGACTCATATTTTTCCCACTTGGCAAATTGCCAAATAAAACTTCCCAAAATAATTTTCCAAAGGGATGCCATGTTAGAGTACTATATACTTAAACAGTAACATTTTCTACGTTGATTCCACCTACCTTCCAAATCTATTACTGACATAGATATTTTGAGATGTTTGGGCATCCCCCTCTTTAGTTTGCTATTTCAGATGCTAAAACTGGGAGTCACCTTGCCCTGCAAAGAGGGCAAGATACCATGGCAAGTACCACAGAGAGCTGTAGTGGTGCAGTGGTTAGAGTGCAGTACTGCATTCTACTTCTGTTCACAGTCGGCTGCCAGTAAGTTCAGCAGTTCGAGTTCCACCAGCTCAAGGTTGACTCAGCCTTCCATCTTTCCGAGGTCGGTCAAATGAGGACCCAAATTGTTGGGGGCAATAGGCTGATTTCTGTAAACTGCTTAGAGAGGGCTATAAAGCACTGTGAAGAGAGATATAAGTCTAACTGCTATTGCTATTGCTAAAATAATAGTACTGTTAAGGTTTGCTTTATAAAGGATAACATGTGATACTTGCTATGTCATTTTCTTGGTCTTTACTTTGCTCATAAGTCATCCTTGTCCCTGTTTCATTTTCAGGGGAAGCAATAGACTTCATGGTTCAACATGCCATTTCTGAAGCCAATGGGGGACGACCAAATGCATCCAAAACTGCTGTGATCATTGTGGCAGGCACCTCAAAGGACGCTGTGAAAGCTGCTGCATATTCTGCAAGAGTCAATAGTAATTTTTTGATATTTCGCCACCACTTTTATCGTGCAATGATATTTTGGAAACATGCCTCCAGCTTGTGGGATGTTCAGTAGCCCTGTTCTTCATATTTGCCCTGCTTTATACAAGGACAATTTAGGAAAAACCCTCCATTTGGTTATTGATGACAAACACTCACAGACACAGAACCTTTTATTATACACGTTACAAAACTACAACATTACTTTTTGACATAGTCGCCATTCAAATTGAGGCACCTGACATGACGTCTTACAAGGTTTGAAATTCCTTCTGCCAAGCAATCTCCCTCCTGGGAAGGAAGCTACCCTGGAACAGCATCATGAAGCGCATTGCCATCGTCAAAGCGCTGTGACGCAAGTCACTGTTTCATGTGCCTGAAGAGGTGGTAATGAAGTTCATGGAGCATGGTTCGACCATCAATTCAGAAGTCTACTGTGAAAGCTTGTGTTGCACCGCTTCGATGATGACAATGCGCTTGATGATGCTGTTCCAGGGTGGCTTCCTTCCCAGGAGGGAGATTTCTTTGCAGGAGGAATTTCAAACCTTGTAAGATGTTATGACAAGGGCCTCTATTTGAATGGTGATGATGTCGAAAAGGAATGTAATGTTGTAGTTTTCTCATGTGTATAATAAAAGTTCTTCTATCTGCAAGTGTCTGTCACAGATGACCAAATGGAGGGTTTTTTTCCCCTACTTGCCTTCGTACTTCCAGCTTTGTGGGATTTTAAGTGCCCCTGTATATTTGCTCTGCATTATACATGACTGGATACCCCAAAAGTCCATACCGGTGCTCCTTGACTTACGACCACAACCGAGTTCAAAATTTCTGTCACTGAGCCAGACAGTGATTAAGTGAATTTTGCCCCATTTTACGATCTTCCTTGCCACAGTTAAGTTAATAGCATGGTGGTCAAGTGAATCTGGCTTCCTTCATTGACTTTGCTTGTTTGAAGTTCGCAAAAGGGGATCATGTGACCTCGGAACACTGCAACTGTCATATATACAAGTCAGTTGCCAAGTGTCTGAATTTCCATCACATGACTATGTGGATGCAGCTATTGTCGTAAATGTGAGGAATGGTCCGATGTTCCTTTTTTCAGTGCTGTTGTAACATTGGTCACTAAACGCTATAAGTCACGGACTACTAGTATACTTGCATGTGCTTTCGAGTTTGTGTGTTAAGAGTAGAGTGGATATGTTTTATCACCTACCGTGTTTCCCCGAATATAAGACTGGGTCTTATATTAGTTTTTGCTGCAAAAGACGCATTAGGGCTTATTTTTCAGTTAGGGCTTATTTTGGGGGAAATACGGTGTCCATCTGGCTGAGGATGGGCTTATTTTGTGGGTAGGGTTTCTATTATGAGCATCCTGAAAAATCACGCTAGGGCTTCTTTTCCAGTGAGGTCTTATTTTCGGGGGAAATGCGGTACTCAATGTGCCCGTCTGGCTGATGATCGTAACTGGGGCTTATTTTGTGGGGTAGGGCCTCTATTACGAGCATCCTGAAAAAATCATGCTAGGGCTTCTTTTCTGGTTTAGTCTTATTTTCAGGGAAACAGGAAACAAATGTTTCCCGAGATGCTCTAGGGAGAAAGGGAGTAGATCCTTAACATTTTTGTGCAAAAGTCTCTCTCTCTGGCTTTTGAGACTCATTTCTCCCCTTTGCCACTTTGTATTCTGTACATTGCATTCAGTAAGACAGCCTACGGCAGTTAAGTAGCGTTGAATTCCTTTTGGGGAAAACAAAGAAGTCGACAGTTGAAGGGAAAGAGAAACAGGTTCTTTTCTCCTGTGGTAATATCGTGCAAAATCCAGACATTTGCAGTCGTCGTGTAAGGGAGAAAAGGTCACCGTGCATAATTTACATGCGCCAGTAGTGTAATATGTAGTCTGGCCATGACCTACTCATCCCTCTCAAGATAAATCTTCAGGTAGGGTTACCTCTTCATGATGGGTTGTGAAAGGTAATCACAAGTGTTTACAGCTGACTTAAAAAGGGAAAAAAAACTAAT
>JANHFO010007349.1:297834-308893 GCA_032468095.1 Pareas carinatus
GTTCAAATGGTGCTCCAGTTGTTTTGGGACTGCACCTAAGGCGCCTATGACTATTGGGACTACCCTTGCTCGCTTTTCCCAGAGTCGTTCTATTTCTATTTGTAGGTCTTTGTATTTTGTGATCTAGTTTTTTAAAATTCATTTATAGTCCATCAATTTGCGTTCAATATTATAATTTTACACTCTTATTCAAATTAGTCTGTCTCTATTTCATCTTGCCTCCATTTTGTCCCACTTGAAACTGTTTTTTCTTTCTTTTAATTTTCTAATATTTTCCACAATGTTCAGGCCTTCGAGTTTATTTCTTCCTGTTTAATTTAAATTCAATGTTCACCCAATTTTAATCCACCACCAATCTGATTTTATTTCCAAACCATAGCCATTGCAGCTCCAAATTTCAATAACCCGAATCAAAGGAGTAGTCTTGAGATTCAATAAATTAGTACTTTTTAGTGCCTTTTTCCACTTTCTACTTTGTATATTTTTCTTTCTTATTTTATATCCAATTGTCTTCTTTTTTTTAAAAAAAAATCACCTTCTTCCTCACATCGTACTTTCCCCAACATGTTGATTCGCCACTTTAACAAATTTTTAAGGGCAAAAGCTTAGTTTCTGCTTTTAATTCACCCCTCCACAATTACAGTGTGAAAGTACCTTTTTTCCCTTTCTTTCTTGGCCAGTGGACTCTTATTTGGACTCTTCTTCCATTTCCCTCCTGTGTTTTGATGTTTTCTCACGGCGTTCCAGATCACTTTTAGATGGCGTCCTCAGATGCCGTTTCCTTCGCTGGAGAAAAGGAGCCTAAAATGGGTTCCTACGAGCGGGGCCACTGCCCCATTCACATCCCCGCTTGCGCTCCCTCTTCGGATGCCTCTCTGGGGTGTCTTTGGACACTCGTGTGCCCCCAAAATGGGCAAAATCTCAGACTTCAGCGGCCGGAGCTCTGGCCGCCTCATCTTTTTCAAGTTGAATTGGAACTAGAAATCCGGAATCAGGTTATCTGAGAAACCGGCTCTTGCCAGGCACATCCACCTGACTCACTAGAGCAGGGAGGCAAGGAATGTTACAGGTCCTGTGCACTAAGGAGGTGCGTCTGGCGGAACCTAGAAGAAGGTCCTTCTCTGTTGTAGCTGCATCCTTCTGGAACATTATCCTTCCATAAATTGGTTTTGCCAGTGAGCCTGGGGTACCCAAATTGGGATGGAGCCCATTTAATGGTTGATTTGCATGTGTATTGTCGCCAGAGTAGGGTGGGAATTATTTATTATTTAGTAAAAAATAATAACATTATTTCGTACTTGTTATTATTTTTTCTACGCTGTGTTTTTATTATCTGTAAGCTACCAAGAGTTACTGTGAGCAAGTAGGTGACTATAAAAATTATCTAAAATAAAATAAATAAATAAATAAAAATTAGCTTTGAAATATTTTAGTGAGAGGAAAAACTAGGGACAAATTCAACTCATTCAGTTAGCAATTCCAAAAATGAGGGACTATTATTGTAAATATTTTTGCATGTTAAAAAAACCAATTTATTTCTACTAAGGGCAAATTTCCAAATTTAACTAATTTTTAAAACACGAATTGCAGACTTACTATTCTTACAATATTTTGGAGATCTCCTGTGGGAAAGACCACATGAGGAGAATAGATGTACATTGCAGAGCTGCCTGGAGGACTTTGGGCTAATTACACTCTCAGGCTAATCCACCTCATAAGGTTGTTGTAAGAAAAATAAGCAGGAACTTGATGTATATCATCTTGAATTGTACAAAATAAAGATGGAGTATAAGTCTATTACCGGTAATTTAAAAATTGCTTTGTCACCAAGTTTGCTTTCTTGCAGGCTGCTAGAAATTGGATCATTTGCAGAAGATGCTTGAAACTAGGCTGAGGGTTGCATGAAATTAGACCAAGAATCATATATGATTCTGGAGCTGCACTTGATCTATTGGAAGAAAAGGAGATTCATTATTTGCACTTGGAGATAACTCTTATGAAGTAGCTAATATTCTGTTTTAAGGAATATATTTTAAAAATTCATCAAATAGTAATATCACCATTGAAATAGATTTCTGTATTTGCAGAGTACATATTAACCAGAAAGACTGATGGATACCATATTTTGGAAATTTGGTCAGAATTTCCTTGAAGTCAAGGATAGGAGACTAAATGAAATGAAAACATTGCAGCAAGATAGATTTTTACAATTGCCTGCTTAGGTAAATTTTTAGAATTAAAAATGGCAGAAATTTACAGGTAGTCCTCTTTTAGCTGTCACAATTGGGACTGGCAACTTAGTTGCTAAGCAAAGCAATCACTAAGTGAAATGATCTTACTTCAGCTTTCCTTCACTTTGTTAACCTGAGAAGGATTGGTTGCAAAGTTACTTTTTCATCACTGTCGTAACTGTACGGGGCAGTCACTAAACATGTATTTCTCTGATAGTCAAACAGGGATAGAACAACTATTTGGAAATGCTTTAGATTCGGTTTCCTAAACTCTGACAAATAGACTCATAATTATAGATATGTAAATTAATTCGGGTGCTTGATCCTACTCCAAAGAAAGGCTATCCAGACAAACAGAAAACTATGATTATTTTTTTAAAGGTATAACCTGTAATATGCCTTAAAACTGCCTTCATTGCTTATGGACAATAAATCTGCTCTTACCTTTTCTAATTTTTAAATGGTGTTACAGTTCTCCAATTCTGATTTGATAGGATGGAAAGAGCTAAAACAAGAATTGAGTAAAGACAAGTTCATAATATTTTAAAAAACTGTACCAGAGCATCAAATTATTTATCTTACTGAATATTGTCTATTCTGAGTGATAGTACCAATCCAAAATCTTATGCAGCTGGTTTTTTTATCACATGCTGGTTGATAAAGATTGGTAACTATCCGAGTACAAAATATGCTATTTCATTGAGTAGGGACTCTTCACTAGTTTATTATATTAGGGCATAAGCTTGGACTAATTGTCTTTTCCGGTATCTTACCCTCCTGTTTTTATGATGTCCAGTCTTTTGACTTTAGAGACTCCTAAATAATTTCTTTGTGTTCAGAAAGGGGCAGGGATTAGCAACTAAAAACTGAATGCTAACTGTGAGTAGAACATACCTTGTATATTGCTGCTGCCACCATTGAAAGGGTTTTGAAAAAAACAGGTGCAAAGAAGGAAAAGCTTAGAGAATGGGTGTGCTACGTTTTGGCTTGTCTGACTGCATTGGGTGAAGAATTTCCTGGGTCACATATAAAATATGTAATATGGAAATGTATATAAATCACATAATGTTAAAATGTTTACTATCTTGTGGGGCCATGTTACTAGCTGTGGCCTGTGGGCTGGACAACCTGACTTAGAGACTTGACAGGCACATGCTGCTTGGTTTGGCAAAAAGACTGAAAGGACGTTTGAGTTACTTGTAAAATACATCTTCTTCTCAAGGTTGACCAAGAGGCTCTTAGAATATGAAAAACAAGAACTTTTATGCCACAGTCGTACTAATTCTAATTACTATTTCTTTGCAACTGGATACTCTGGGTGAGCCAGTTGAAGACTGATGGTACCAATGATAATTGGAAAGGTAATTGGAAAGTCTTTTGAAGGATTTGTTCTCTGAGTTGTGGTAGTGATACTTTTTAGGAGACAGCCTCATTTGAATGTGTTGGTTATTATGTGAATTGAAAGACCATTCTTGACCCACCCAAAGGTAAGACTAGATGATCTTATTGAAGGTTATCATTTTTACTCTCTCCCTGCCACCTCTTCTCTCTTGATCTGAGTTCAGAAGGAATAGCTCTTGTCCTACCTTTTGTGCTGGTGGCAGGGAGCCACAATTCACACCCAGGTTCTAACAATAGCTCTAAATCATCAAAGCTTCTAAGCTCCCAACAGATTTTTACAAATAACTGGAATCAGCAGTTGGGCAACCAGGTGGTGAGTCAAATGAAGGGTTGGGGCCAGTGGCCCGCTTATAGCTCTCCTAGACTTCAGTGAAGCCTCCGTCCTCTATTTTATGAGGGGTCTCAATTCAACTCTGATGGCTGTAATCCTCTTTTATAATGGATTCTTGTTTGCAAGAGATTTGACCTGGATTCTGTGAGAAAATTCACAGTGCTGGGTCACACATAGTTGTCAAGTAATTAGCCACTAGTTGCATTTTCACTGTACCATCAACTTTTTCTCCTTAAGCTGTAAACTCTGCTCTAGAATAAACCCATCAGTTTTATCTCATGAAGTATATGCCAGGCCTTGATTTTAGGAATCCAGAGTTCAGATCTTTCACTTAACCATGAAACCCATCAAATAATTTTATTCAGTCACCATCTCTCTGTCAAACCATGTTATGTGGCTCTTCTAATACTATGATATTCTGCTTTGGGCAAGATAATTTACATTTTACGTTTGATCTGTTGCATCCCAGAAGGCTCCATTTTGTTCCTTATGCTGTTGAGTATTTACAGGAAAACTCAAGAGGTGTTTTCCTGAGTTTTGCACTGAGATGAAAACAATACAGTCTCAGCCTCACTGCTCCTGCCATTTCACTCCAAAGATGTAGCCAATTTTCTGGGATTTGTGTTCCCAGAAAATCATAAACTAATCAGACTAAATTTGTACAACTCACTAAGGTACAAAGAGCAACACTGACAACCAAGGCTTATGTAAATCCTGCCACTAGGTCTTTAACCTAGCGAAACATTGCACCAATTTATTCAAGCACTGGTAGTGCGGAGAGAGGCAGTGGCTCTGTTGGAGAGAAAGAAAGGAGCATCTTTTTGTATCCGGCAACACGAAGAAACTTGTTTCATCGGTAGGCTGTTCTGCCATTGCTTTCACCCATAATCTTTAGAAAGACAGAAATTGATTGACACTTAATTTTCTAAGCATTTTGTTGGTACAAGTTGTAACCTCCATTGAAGACCTGTATACTGCACTAGTCAGGAAGAGGGCTGAGAAAATAACCACAGATCCCTCACATCCTAAACATAAAGTGTCTCAACTTCTTTCTAGACGTCGCTATAAGGCACTGCAAGCCAAAACAACTCGACACAAGGACATCCCCTCCAGGCCATCACTCTGCTAAACAACTAACTTCCACAACACTAAATCTACCTACTAGGGATGTATCACTATTATCTTTCTCATCCTTCCTATTACCTATTCTCTTATTTGTGTGACAATTAACTTGTTGCTTGTATCCTACAATCTATAGTAGTTGTGTTGTTTAGTATTCTAGTATGACTTGTAGATTGCTTAGAATTCTATGACTGTTCTATGACTATCATAGGAATGTATCTTCAGACATGATGAATGTGTTTTTTGACATGGTGAATGTATTTTATGATTATGATAATAATCACTTGTAGCTTATTTGTACATTGAGAGCATATGCACCAGAGACAAATTCCTTGTGTGTCCGATCACATTTAGCCAATAAAGAATTCTGTTCTATTCTATTCTACTTCAGTCTTTGGAATTATGGCCCACTAAATTTATAGGGAGAGCGTTACGAATTTGGTGTAGTGGTCAAGGCATTTGGCTAGAAACCAAGATATGAGTTCTAGTCTCGCTTTAGTCACAAAGCCAGTTGGGTGATCTTGGCCAGTCACTCTCTCACAGCCCTATGAAGCAGGCAATGGAAAAACCATTTCCAAAATCTTGACAGGAAAACTGCAGGGAGTTGCCTGCAGTTGCCAAGAGTCAACACCATTTGGAGGCATGCACGTGCTCACACTCACACACAAACACACAAAGATTGGTGTAAGCTACTTTAGAACTGGAAGTCTACAGACTGCAGGAAGTCACTGAAACCCTTTTTGCAAACCTTTTTCAGCTCCCAAGAACATTTTGCTGAAATTATGTAGCAAAGAGTCAAGCAAAAACTTTTCTCAAATTTTCAGTGGGAAAAAAGAAAATTGGGATATTAAGGTTCAGTTGTTTTTTCAGTTAGATTAATTAATTAAACATCCTTTAAAATGGGAAATTTCCCATCTATTTTGAGATTGCTTTTAATAATAAAATGGAATAGAAATTTTATATAAAAATAATAATTCCCCAAAGAGAAATATGCAATTGCTCACTCACTCCCCGCTTCCTTTTACTTATTTAGCACAATAATTAGATAAGCTGTGATTTAAATATTTCTAATAGTAACAAGTTAACATGTAGAAATGATATAGTTAGAATAATATCTATTAAATAAATGATTTGGGATCGATTGGTAAATGAATACAGGATCCAAAAATACTCCGTATGCTCACCCATGAGCTTCAGTTTGAAGTGGGAGAATTGAAGTTCAGTACTCCAGCTCTCTAACTAGAAAACAGGGTATTCATTTAAATTTTTTATTACCGCAAAGCAAGTAAAATTAAAAATGCAACAACGCTAAAAGTGGAGGAATGCTTTACATTCTTATCCAGCTGTGATCACGAATGTTCTCTAAAGTTAGGGTGTCCTCTTGTGGTCTCTTAGGGTATACCATTTTGACCGATCAAAAAAAAAAAGCAAACTATTTTCTCCAAGTGGGATCCAGTGGTTATTCTCATTAATGCCACTGTAAAGTTCCACTCTTGTGTAGCCAGAAAATTTTGCAGGAGAATTCTTGTAGGAAATAGATAATATTGTTCATCAACTTACTGTTGTTGTCCTGTGACGTTCTTCTCAATGCCTTGTGTGAAGCTGCCAGTGGAGTGTACAAAGATGTCAAACAAGGCATTTCAGCAAGTGCTATGGCCGTCTTTTGATCTGCCTCATTTCTGCAGTCTTCATAACTTGTGAGGGATATAAGAAATTTTAAAAGCCAAATGTGATGGTGAGCCAGCAAAATTTTTGATATCTGAAAGGGAATTACAGATAAGAGAATTCAAATTCCCGATTATATTTGAGGTTATTCACTTTAGAGCTGTTTCACAATTTCTGTACCCTTGTGCTTTGAAATGAATGGATATTCAACATCTCTTTTAGATATTTTTATTGTTGCATTATCTAACAGGTTTACGGCTGCTGTTTTGATGAATTATATTTCATATTTTTATTGTTCAAAGATAACGATACTGTAAATCAGTATACAATCTTTAAAATAAATGTAAAAATATTCTTATGGTCAAAGCCAGAAATATTTTTCTGCATTTATTGCAGCTGGTAGCAATATTAAAGTTGTTTTCTTCCTTTCAGATTCAATGAGTGTTCTGACACGCAGTGCTAAGCAACATTGTAAAGAGATTTTTTTTCCTTTTTCCTCATTAATTATGCTTTTTAAATTATAAAAGAAGCAATGATAAAACAATGGAAATTACAAATGGAACCTAATAACATCTCTAAAAAAATTTGTTTAAAAGAAAGTCATACAGTTAAAGCCTCTTGGTATACAAATTTAATTAAATAAATAAATAATAAATAAAGAGAGGCCTGGCAACTTTTATAGATTCATTTAAACTACAAATCTAATTGTAATGCAAGTCATTTTTATTCTCTCTAACGCAACTGAAAGTTGGAAAGAGTTTATATGAGGAGGCTCAGGATTCTGTATGACTGTTATAAGAATAATCGTTTGAAAACAGAATGGAACAGGATCATGTTTGATGTGGAGACAGAACCCAAGTAGAACATTAATATAAAAATGGCTTGAATCTGGAGCAGAGATTGCGGGCGTGGGGGGAATCCAGAAAATTCCCCCCATGCATCCTCATAGAAAAAATGATAGGTCAGTGGCTTAGAATGTAGACAATTGCGCCATTTTAAGCTCTTCTTACTGATCACATGACTCAGAGTGGAAGCACTGCCGAAGCGTTGGAAGGGATTCCAGGGGCCAAGCTCTGCCTGCCTTCCCTACCTTGTGAATGGCATTGTGTTTGTGCTTTGATACAATCAAAAAGATGTGGCAGTTCCAATACAGCAAGAGAAATACAATAAAGCATCTATAATAAAAGAATACAAAACAATGAAAGATAGTCAGAATACCTTATTATTTCTAACTCATTGGAATTTTGGAAAGTAATTATGTAAAGGGAGTTGGTTGGCTTTCAGTAGGATAATGATTCGGAAACAGCTGAACGGTACTGGATTCCACAAAACTTTGTGAAGATGACAATGTAACAGTAATAAAAATACAAAAGACAGCAATCCAGCAACCATACACAAAACACACCCCACAACAGCTCCATCCACCTTAGCTCAAGTTCTGGGAATTCTTTTAAAAATGCATGATAGGATTGGATTTTAAAGGTTGGACTCTAGAGGGAATTAGAATGAACTAAAGATTACAATTAATGGAGCAGAACTCTTAAATTTAACTTACTAAAATGGAATGGAGTAAAATATTTCTACATTGAACATTCTGAAGGATAATTTTGAAGGAGAGACCCAGAACTTACTATTAAGAGTGTCTGTCTCTATAGATAGGCCGTCTTTAAAAGATGCCATGGGAAAAGAACAAGTATTACTAGGCAAGACTGAGACTGATCTGAAACTAGATTTAAAAGTTTATTTACTGTATTTTAAAGCATTTATGTAACCTCCCTTCTTCCAACCAACTCTGGGTGGCTCCCAATCAAAAAATGAAAGGCTGGAAGAATGATAGAGGAAAAGAAGTTATTCTGGATACACAAAACAAAGTGACTGATGTCTTAATAATTAAAAAGGATGTGCAAATAATAAACCAAAAAATGATCTGGACAAATTTCCTGTATTGAAGAATATTGTGAACAGAGATTAAAGATCAAAATTACTAAAAGTAAAAGGACAGAATATGAAGTTGGTTTATTTGACCAAGGTTAAAAATTGATATATTGTTATTGCTTGGAATTCTTAATGGACTTTTGCTGACATCAGGACTGAAATGACAAGTGTTAAGGATTTGTTTATAGGTAATAGATTTGATATGAGAAGATGAGATCATTTGTTGTAATTTAACAGAAGGTGATAAATCAATAAAATTGTATATATATTCGTTTGAAGAAGGGAAGTAGTTTATATATTTCTTTTCATTTTCATTGCTGCAGTCCTATTATTTTCTGCACCTTCAATTTTTTAAAATTTGTATTAGTTTTTTTATCATTGTAAGTACTTTTTGTTTTATATCATTGTAGGTTTTAACAAAATTACTATTAAAAAAGAAATATTTCCTCTTGTCAGTTTTGAATGTTTTACAGTTCAGTTTCCCCGAGTGATCTTTAATTCTAGTACTTTGGGAAATTGTGAAAAATCTTTCTGATGATCCCTTCTTTACTATGCATAATTTCATAAACCTCAAATCCTATTTCCTTATAAGCAGCTTTTCTTTAACCTAAACAAATGGAAGATGTTCAGGCTTCCTAATCATCTTAGAGTTCCTCTAGAGTACTGTTTTTCAACCTTGGCAACTTGAAAATCTGTGGACTCAGAACTGACTGGAGAATTCTGGGAGTTGAAGTCTATGCATCTTCAAGTTGCCTAAGTTGAGAAACACTGCCCTAGAGAAATATTGATTTTTTGACTTGAAGAGAAAAGATTAAGGGGTTGCAATGATAGAGGCCTGAAGCTCAGTTAAAGGATCAAAACAACAAGACAAAAATCACCCCCAAGAGGAATAGATTTTTTTCCAAGCAACATTCTTTCTAGAAGTAATGGTTCCATTTTTTTTCCAAGTTGGGAATGAATTGAGATGTACTATATTTGGATTGAAACAAGATAGGGTGGCCTAATTAGAGAGCTCTTAGTTTAGTTTAGTTTATTTGAATTTATACCCCGCCCATCTCCCGCAGGACTCAGGGCGGCTAACAGGCCTAATAAAACATACAATACATAGCACAAAAAACAATAAAAACAGTCTTAAAAATATTACATTTACATGTTGCCTAATTAAAAAGATGGGCAGGATAATAAAATAATTTCCATCAAATTAAAATGACTAAAATGTTTAAAACCCAATATAAAACCCAAATAAAAAACTGGAGGACTAGGGCTAGGCTAAACCAGCCTGCTGGAATAAGTGGGTCTTCAGGGCGCGGCGGAAGGTCCGAAGATCAGAGATGATGCGTATTGCAGGGGGGAGATCGTTCTAGAGGGTGGGTGCCACCACAGAGAAGGCTCTCCCCCTGGGGGGTCGCCAGCCAACATTGTTTGACTGGCGGCACCCTGAGGAGGCCCACTCTGTGGGAGCGAGTGGGTCAGCAGGAGATATTGGCAGGTAGAATGCGGTCCTACAAGTAACTGGGCCCTATGCCATGGAGCACTTTAAAGATGGTAACCAACACCTTGAAACACACCCGAAAGACCACCGGCAGCCAGTGCAGCTTGCGCAGGAGTGGAGTTATGTGAGCACGGCCACTCCCTCCAAAAATCCGCAGCTGCATTCTGGACTAGTTGGAGTCTCCAGGTGCATTTCAAGGGGAGCCCTATGTAGAGAGCATTGCAATAGTCCAGACGGGAAGTGACGAGAGCATGAGTGACTGTTCGTAGGGAGTCCGGATCAAGAAAGGGGCGCAACTGTTGAATCAGGCAGACCTGATAGAAGGCCCCCCCTGGCGACGGCTGCCATATGATGTTCCATAGACAGCCATACATCCAGGAGGACCCCCAAGTTGCGCGCCCTTTCCGTAGGGACCAGTGTTTCACCCCCAATGGCCAGCGATGGTTCAAGCTGGCCATATTGGGACGCCAGTAACCACAGCCACTCAGTCTTGGAGGGATTGAGTTTGAGTCTGTTCTTCCCCATCACTTCCACGGCATCGTTGGGGTGACCTGGGGTGGAAATGTACAGCTGTGTATCATCAGTGTACTGATGGAATTCCAACCCGAAGCCATGGATGATCTCGCCCAGCAGCTTCACATAAATATTGAACAGGAGAGGCGAGAGGACTGACCCCTGCGGCATTCCACAAGTGAGACGCCGAGAGATCGACCTCTACCCTCCTGTCAATACTGACTGCGACCGGTCAGAGAGGTAGAAGCGGAAACACCAATTCCCAACCTATTTCCAACCCCCCCAACTGGTACAGCAAGATACCATGGTCGATGGTATCAAAAGCCGCTGAGAGATCTAATAGGACCAGGATAGAGGAGCAACCCCTAT
>JANHFO010007349.1:317076-327903 GCA_032468095.1 Pareas carinatus
TTATTTATTTATTTATTTATTTATTTTAGTCAAGCATATAGAACATCAACAATAGTAAAGGGTAAAAAAAATAAAAAATAAAAAAGATAACATTGAAGGCTGCGTGTCTCATTTGCCATTTGGTAATAGCCCCACATCTCCTATATTTTTAGACAAAGATGAAAAACATATCAGTTTTGTCTTGTTTTCCAGTAGGAGCCATTCCCAGAATTCCTGGACCTCATTTCTGCCATTTATGCCTTTGTTGCATCCAGACTAAAGTATATCAATGCTCTCTCTGTGTGGAGCTGCCTTCAAGACAACTCAGTTACTACATGTTGTAGCTGACATAATGACCAACATCTTGGTTGGAAATTGAGAATTGGAATATTTGATAGCAAATTTATACCAAGGAGCATTAAGGGGGAGAGATAAAATTTAAAATGCCATGATATAATGTTCTGGAATTCGGCTATTTCAAGCAGCTTATGATCCAACTCCAGTCCTAAACTGACTTGCAGTGTTTATTTCTTGGTTGTGAACACCTTTTGCATTAGTCACTGCAAAGTTGTTATATTTGCTTGAAAAACTGATCCAACTGCTTTCTGCTCGGTCTTTTACTTCAGGGAAGTCTGATGTATACTTTTTACTCAAATTAATTTGTGAAATTTGATGTGTACTCAGGCTTATACATCTTTGACTGACTGCTAAATTTTCTCTTCCATCTGCTCCTTTTCTTTGGAATTCAAGAAGGGAGCAAAACTTTAGACAGATGTTCCAGAAGCTGAGTGACTGGGAGGAGAAAAAACAAGTGTGCAATCAGTGTTGTTATATAGACATCCCGTGATTTTAAAAAATTAGTATTCTGGTATTTTGGAGTAAAAAAGAAATGAATGTTCCTGGATAGAAGGAAGGCTGAGGACAACTAATTCAGTGGCATAAGACCATTAGCAGCAGATTCCCACTTGGAAGGTTCCTGAATATTTGCTTGTCTCTTTATTTTTTTCCTCCATTCTGTCATTTCTGATCCTTGGAGACTGCCTGGACAAGTCCCTGCAGTTTTCTTGGCAACATTTTTCAAAAGTGGTTTTCTATTGCCTCCTCCTGGTTTCTATCTTGGTGTAGTGGCTTCTACACCAAACTGCTCTCTTGTTTATTTGCTTTTCTTTAAATAATACTCTGACTTGCAATCATTTAGACGAAATAGCTAGAAAGATAAAATAAAAATAACAATTTGATCATTAAACAATTAATTCATTGCTGACTACAGTTCAGATGTGCAAGGGAGCAAAAGGATACTAAACGTTCAATTCTTCAGAAATCTGTTGTGTTTTTCTGGCTAAACAAAATGTTGTTATTGACACAGAAAATATTGACAAAAGAGAGATAAAACTTGGTCTGATAAATAAAAGGATATCTTGGAATCAGGTGGCATAAAACTTAAATATATTGTTATGTCACTGGTTTAACAGCTGATTTGCTTTTCTGTAGGTTTGATCTGCAATTTCTGGTATTGCAAAAAAAAAATTCAAATTGTTTTTCCTCAATCCTAGCATCACCCAGTTATAGCAACATCAATGAACCAGACTTTCTTCTTTTCAAAAACAGTTATTTAAGTTATTTAAGGACAGAATGCCATCTGTCTAGATCTTCAAGTCTCATAAAATCTTAACCCACTCATTTTCCAAAACCTTCTCAACTTAATGGTCCCAGTAGTTTTTAACTACATTGGACTCCAAGCCTCTAGCAAAGTCATATGATTATTAAAATTGTATAATTATCATAAGTCAAAGTCTTAATTGTTATTATTATTATTTGAATTTTCTGTAAAATTCTAATAGCAAATTTTGTATGTTACCAGGCTGTATCATTATCACTATTACAAATATGTGTGAGTAAATGGGATAAGAACAATTTGACGGAGAATCCCAGATACCCTTGAATACTGTTTTTGAAAGTATACAACGTCTTCCCTTTCATCCAACGTCTAGAAATGAATTGTGGGCAGATTGGCAGAATGAAAAAAGAAGCAAACCATAGCAAGGTTCTTAGAGTATTATTAATGTAGTCTCCAAAGCACATTCAACTTCAGTTTATCAACCTTTTAGACTGCTGACTAGTCTGTAAAAGGATAAGATCTATCACTCAGTTAAAAGGAGATTTCTGCCCCTTCACCTCTACCCAGAGATGAATCCTACTATGCGCTGTAACCTTTCTTGCGGATTAAAACCAAATACAAACATTGAAGGTGATGCCAAAGAGAAATTCCTTTTGGTGTCCACCAGGGGGAAACAGAGGACAAGGCAATGCCTAGTCAGCCCTGTATCAGCCACTGACTTCTCTCAATATGCCATGTTTCTTATTATAGAAGAACTGGAGCCCTTTTGATGAAAATCAGGATGCAGCCGTCGTATGTGGATTTATATTATCATCAGCGACACTATTTTGAATATTCCATGTTTCAGCTCAGGAATGTCAGACCAGAAAACATGAATAATTTAGCAAGTTCAAGAATCTAAGGTGGAGAAAACCGATGCTGTAAAATTGGAGGTGCAAGAAGAACTAGGCGTTGTTTTCCTCAACCTGTTCTCATACCAGTTTTTGGTTGCCTTCCCTTGCTCTTGGGCTGACAAACCTGCTTCGAAGAGAGCAGAAGCATCTTCTGCTCTTCCGCTCTGAATGCAGGTATGTGGCAGAGGAAGTGATGTGAGCAAGGAAAGGGAGGAGATCCCCTTCCTTGTCTTTATTCAAGGAAAAAAACACATGTCTTTTCCTACAGGGTCTCTCCCTGCAGAGAAGGGATCTATGGTCACTGTTTGCAGGTGGTAGCAAAATTCAGTTTGAAGATCTTCTGCCAGCCGTACCTACAGTGAATTGCAATTGTGGTAAAGCAATTACACATAGTGATATCATCGTGTCAATGCCAGACCTATATGCTTTTCTCCGACGCCTGGCACAAGTACATAAGTCCTGGCATTTGTGTGATGATGCCCTCACACCTCTTGCGCTATTCCCTTCTCCATCCCCTCCCTCTAGATCTTGATGTCTCCTTCAGCTAATTAGCTAGGGTGACCCAAGATTTAACTTCATGGGTAAATGATTGAGCTCGCAAGGGTCATTTCCATCAAGCTCCGTGACAAGCTGGCTGATAAATAAAACTCCTCCTCTCATCATGTATTGATAGCTTTGCTGTAAGAACCAGGTGAGCACAATACAAAAGAACAAGTGGACCGATAAATATTTGTCTATTTATATCTCACCTTTATTATTTGGATCATTAATTCAAAGTGGCAAACATACCGTACCTAAATCCTTCCTCCACCTCCTGTCCTCACAACAACAATCCTGTGAGGTGGGTTGGTCTGAGAGAAAGTGACTGGCCCAAAGACACCCAGGCAGCTTTCATATCAAGGTGGTACCCAGAATTCACCACCTCTTGGTTTCTAGCCTGGTGCCTTAATCACTAAACAAACTGACTGAAGTCTGAAGATGAAGGACAAGGTTTGTAAGAAAAATAGCAAAACATCATGGAAATAATGCAGCTTTCTTTCTATCTGCCCAACTGAGCACAAGGCAGATAATTCAAGGACATTCCTTGCCAATGTATCCTGTTCTACCCACTCACTCAGCTAAGGAAATATCTATGTAACAGATGTACGTGGACATTTTATAACTCCCTACGAAGAATTGTGGAGATTACAGTTTGACAAGAAAGCTTCAAATTATTCATTGGGGAATGGGAGATTTCACTCATGTTTCTTCTCTTGGGAAAGAGAAGTTACTTGTTAAAGCAGTTTATGACTGTCTTTTAGATACATTTGGTATTTCCTATTTAGTGTTGCGTCTTAGAATTAGAGCAGCTGTTTGTGAACAGGAGAGACTTCAGAAACAAGGAACAAGGATGCATTCGTATTTTATTAGGAACACTCGGTCACCTTTCGTTTTTCCAACTTTTCAAACAGAATGAGCCAGGAAAACCTCCTTTTGAAGCTTTTCTCCTTCCCCAGGACAGTTTTGGGCAACGAATCATCATCAACTTGCACACCTTTAGCACTGACGGTGATGCTGCATCTTCAGGCATTTGGCCTGCATTTACCCAAGTGGCCTTCCTTCCCCAACCCCCAAATCCATTTCACTGTAAACATATCCTTGATTTATGAAAGGCACCAGTCTATAGTGACCTTGGCTGTTGTGGTCAATTGCATTAGGGCTAGCGAACGGGCAATTTATGAAAACCACAAAGATGGGCATGCAACTCTACCAGTTTTCTCCAGCTGTTGCTCTTCAGATATGAGGACTACAACTCTCCCAGGCAGTATCTAAGCTAACTGGAGATGACGGGAGCTAAAAAACATCACGAGGAAACATAAGGTGCCCTTCGAAAAACCTTTCCATTCCAATGATCTCAATGGCTTTGACCTTGCTCTAACAGAGTGCTCCACAGGGCCATGGAGGGACGGGGTGGGATGGTGGTGAGGAAGGTGTCAAATAGTCTATTTAGTGACATATTTCTAGACATCACACAAACAATTGTACACACAGATACTATATTTTGGTGCATGCAATACCAGCATCTCTTAGGGGAAATCTGACTTCTGTTTACAATATATGTACCTGAATAGGACAAAGACACACACACACCGCTCCCCAACAAATGCATACATGTGTTTAAATAATTGCCCTATATCTGCTGGCTCTTTGGAATCAGAAATAAAGATGAGGTTATTCCAATGTGCCTCATATAATATGGCCCACGGATACACGCGCACATATCCTTTCTTTGCTGCACAGTCCCAGAAAAAGAAGGCTGGTTTAAGACTTTGCAGATGGTTGCTGTGTTTGCATCCCCTTGCAAAACACTTCTATCCCTTGGCCTGATCAGTGGGCACAGCCCTCTGTGGCCTTTCTGGCTTGGGCTGTAGGACGATCAAGGGGTTTCACAGCTGCATAAGGCCCGATACACACTCTCTGAAGCACTTGCCTGGTCTGATGCGGGCTCCTGATATATGTGGATAGAATGCCTTTTTGAAAGTGTACTAGATATAGCACTTTTTGTTGACCAAAGTTTTAGTGCCCTTTGGAAGGACGCTAAATTTGTGTTAACATTTAACACAACTGCATGTTAGACTTCAGATTTGTGTTAAAAGATTATGACTCTCTGGAGAGGGTGCCTGTTCACAGGGTAAGTTTAAACGAGATAAGCCAGTTTCTGCCAGTTGTGCATTGTTGATTCTATCCCAAATGGGTGCACTGTACATTATCACTGCTTCTTCTAAAAAACAGCTTTATGTGGCTGTAATTTCAACAGAGGTGGGTGTGTTTTTCCTATCTTGCTGTCTATTTCTGGGTGCTGCCAGTCACAGCCACTCCTGCTATTTCCTTGAGCATAGTGGGGTAATACATAAGAGCTGTTAAAATTGACCAGTGGTATGTTTCCACATGGAGCCCAATGGACAGATCCCAGGGGCTGCAGAGAGGCGTTGGATAAAGCAGGAAGGAGATCTCTCAAGTTTTCCTTGCAACTCTCCAACTTGTCATTTAGTCTATTTCTGAATATGGATCTACCACAAGTTTGGAAGAGTGGACTAGGCTCATGCCCAAATATAACCTAGTTGACTGGTCAATGGAAAGTCAATGGAGAATCAGTGGATGAGATAGAATGGACCACTGACACATTGGATTAACTTTCTCCTATTTCCTCCACTCCATTGGTCCCTTGGCAGCTGGGGTCTTTTTGAATATGGATTTCATACTATTTCAGAATAGTGTTGAGATGCAGGATTGAAATAGCCCAATGCCAGTTCTTGGGAAGCATCACAGCACAGCCAGCCCCGATACTTGAGCAATGGAAAGGTGGCTTAACTCTTCATCCTAAACACCTTCCCACATTGGCTCAACTCCTCTCCAGGACATCTTAAGAAGACCAGATGCTGATTGTTTCTTTTGCTGGTTGGTGATGCTATGGGGGGGGCGGGCGGATAGGTGGTGGTGGAATGGCAGCCTTATAAATCCATTAATTAACTTATCCTGTATCAAAACTGTAAAAACAGCACTGTTAGATCATGGGTCGGTGAGGAACGAGGCAGAGACAGATGGATGCTGATGTCTTTATTGATTATGGTGCACAGTACTGGAATGGCACCTGACTGGTCAGCTGCCCCCTATATACCCAGGTTAGGGTGGCAGTCTGCCAATCAGGGCGCTGTGTATTCCCACGCTCGGGCAATGCCCTCCCTTTGGACACAACAAGCACCACTTGCTGGCTTTGTTAGGTCAGAATACCGCACAGCTATTGGGTCAATACAATTTGTGCTGTCATAAAACAACAGAAGGGAAAGAAATGGTTATCAGATTCGCATGGCTCAAGAAAAAGAACCCAAAAGAAAAGGAATAAACAAAAGAAATAATTTGGGAAGAAAAGTATTAAACTTTTTAAAACAATAGGTTGATTCTTTGGGGGCAGACTAATTTCCAAGATGGAGATTTATAGTAAGACTGTAGTTGGGGATCCTAGAAATTGATAACAGTTGGCAAGTATGCTGACACTTTGTATAATTCTTTTTTCAACATCCAGAAATGAATTCCAATGAAGTAATCCTTGGACTGTCCAAGGCTTCCCTTCCTTGCAGACATAATGAAGAATCCAAGTAACAATTCATAGAAAAGAGTAAGGTGGTGGAACATTACAAGGCAGGGTATGGGACAAGTTAAAAAAATGGATTCTTTTTTCTTAGCAGTTAGTAAAACAAATTCATTTTGGGAAAACTAATATTTATTCTGAAGCAACACACTCTCAACAATACAAAGATCAACATTATACTTCCTTATCACTACCTATTTTACTATTATATATGTTTATTTATCGATTGTGCTTTGATAGACAACTACCATATGTGAAGTGACTCATCACCATCAAAAGAGAGATAAGGCCATTCCATGAAAGGGGCAGAAGGAAAATGAAAATGAGGAAGGTCATTTCCTTAAGACCAGAAAGGTGGGCACATGCATTTTGCAATGTGCCACATATGCAGTTTGAGCTGGATTGAGATTCTCTTCCTGGATCTCTTAATTAATTAGTAAATTTTGACTCTTATTCCTTTGGCATGTGCATGAGGAAAAATGCTACAATGTTGGGTTTTTTAAATTAATTTAGCAGTCTACCAACTGCTGTGCTTGACCTAAATTTTTGTTTGAAAGAAAATCTTGAAAAAGAAAAGCAAAGTTCCAGCATTGTTTTTGTGTTCAAGATTTCGTCTCTTGGCAACAAATAGACCTCATATGCATCCTTAAATAAAAATGATGGGAGACTGAGGGTAGTGCTTTATCTGGGAGTTATCCCAACAGTTCAGAACAAGTTGTCCTTCAGGAAGGGAGCAAATATTTTGATAAATTGGGGCCTTTGTAACTAGTCACATTTTCTGCAGCAGCTATAAAAGAAGGACAAGTCTCTCATCTAGACACCCATTTGCAAGAACATGCACTCTGAGAGTAGCCCACAAGCAGAAGGATGGGAAGACCCTACCAGATCAGACTGTGCTGTTTTCTAGTCCCAGGTCAGTTAGAATACAAACTGCATGTTCTCCCTGGGAGGGAAGAATTAAAGCGAGTCCCCTCCAGGCTTTCCTTCTCTGGCTTATTGTAGGAGCCAGGTCTTCCATTCTTCCGATCTTTTCCATGGGAGATCTGGGGCAGAGGGGCTTCATTGGCCATCTCCTCCTCAGTGCTATTCTTCAGTTTTCAAAGCCTAAGACAACTGGATTTGACTAGCAAGGCAAGAATAGGAAAGGTGGATAAGGGTATCGTTTGAATCTCTTTCTTAAATATTCAACGGCCATGAATAATCAACTGCTGATATTTTGAGCAGTATTGTTTGTCCCTACATGGATTATCAAGAAGGAGCCATTGTCAGTGGGTTTGATAAGTCTTGGAAGTCGATTTCTCACATTCTTGATCCTTCCTCCAATTGTTATCATGCAGTATCATTTGGGAACATCTTTGTATTAAAAGCACAAAATACACCGGAGATGCATTCTTTAGGGGTGAATTCGCAACTTTACAGGACCGCATTCTGCCATCAAATACCTCCCACCAACAGGTTCGCTCCCACAGAGAGGGCCTCCTCAGGGTGCCGTCGGCCAGACAATGTCGGCTGGCGACCCCCAGGGGGGGAGCCTTCTCTGTGGCGGCTCCTACCCTCTGGAATGACCTCCCCCCAGAGTTTAGAACTATTAGACCTCCATGCCTTCCATCGTGCGTTAAAGACTCATCTGTTTACCCAGGCCGGGTTGGCCTAATCTGCACTTCCTCCCTTCCCCAATGTCATTAATTTTAAATATTTTCTGGTTTTAAATTGGTTTTTATATTTGAGACTAAATCAGCCATTAATATAATTGTTTTAAATGTGTTTTAAGATGTTGTTATTGCATTTATTAAAATTGTTTTTATTTGGCTGTACATCGCCCTGGGTCCCTTCAGGGAGAAGGGCGGTATAAAAATGTAATAAATAATAATAATAATAATAAAGATATAATTATTCCAACAACTGTCTAATTTAATTATTTCCCACTTTTATTACTTTGATAAACAATTCAAGGCAACTAGCATGCCTAATACTTCTTCCTCCTATTACTTTCTCACAACAACCTTGTGAAGTGAGTTGGACTGAGAGAGATTGTGTGGGCCAAAATCATACAGTTTGGCTTTGTGCCTAAGGCAGGACTACAATTCACAACTTACTACAACTGGTTTCTAGCCTGGTGCCTTAACCAATACACAAAATTGGCTCACCTAATGATAATTGCCCTAATGATAGAACTTAACATCCTTAATAGCTGTAGGTGTTCTAAAGTTTATCAGCCATAGAATTCATACCTCAAGATGCCTTTCATATTCACAATGGTTAGAAAGATCTGGGTTTCAGTGCAATGTGTCACCTCACATTGTCATATATATGGCTGTTTTCTTATAGTATTCCTCTCTGAAGCTTACTAACCTACAATTAACATTGATATCAGTTCTTTCAACTGATAGAGGAACAATATGTAAAAATAAATGACACCCACAATTTAAATTTCACTGCAAAATATTATGCATGAGAAAATCTCCCTTGTGTGGGAAAATGACGAACGATTTTGATCAAGGTATGACAGATTTTTCCAAAATTTTGATATAAGCAAATTTTGCTATTAAGATATTGCTATACTGATATGTTAAAACCACGGACAAAATATATTCCAGGAATATGGAATTTTGTATTTCTGTTTTTTTGTCATCAATAAATGTGGTCAAAATTTTATCTGTTAATATGATGAAAATAAAAGTTGATGAACATCCAGAACTCTTCATAGCCTTAAAGTATAATTTTAGGTTATTTTTAGCCTTATTCTATGTGTCTCAAATTCTTTTACAATTTAATTTTGCTAAAACCAAGGAGCTTTGTTTCCCATGAAGCAGTTATTAACTTATGATATTATGTTTTTTACCTATAAAGCTGTACTCCTTGACTGGAGGTGGAAAATTATTCTGAACCTGGTATATGCAAAAGTTCTCAGGGTGTGCAGTAACTTTATTGTTTATAAGCTAATGAACCCCATGCGAATCTCCATATGCTAATCAGAAAATGCTGGCTGCTGAGTATAAAAACTACCCTCTTGCCTTTTTATTCTAATTGCAATGTAATAATAGCACATAACTTTGTGTCGTATTAAATCCTTTCTGCTGGCTGCCATCATAAATTATTTAGGCTTTACACAGCTTAATACAACCTTCCATTTCAGGAGGAATGCATTATAACAATTCGGCGTTCTGCCTTTTGCTCAATTTACAGCTCTGGAACAACTATTTTCATCTTGCAGTAGCTTTTATCACCCAGGACACCTTGCAGCTAGAGCAATTCTCCCATGGTAAATGCATTAAGATCCTGAACAAGTAGGTCTTGTTTTTAATCATTGAAAAAGATTTTTGCTTCTCATTTAGACAAGAAAGCTGGGATGAAGATAATGACTTCTGCTTTCCCTTTCAGATATGGAGACATGAGACGTTTAATTGGTTTTGCTATCCGTGACATGTGGTACAAACTTGGTAAGTTAGAGTACTTGAAAGCAAACTCTTCTGGTTCTGATGGAGGCCATTTCTAATAAGATGTTCCATTCTATTTAAATTATTTTTATTGCATTTATCTTATCTTGTGAAATACCTGCCACCTTATTTACAAGATATTTGACTGAATTTCTGACAAATAGCAAGATAGAAATTTCTACACATGCAACAGAACTGGAGCAAAGAGACAAGCTGAACATAAGTACAAAGAGGACTAAGCTAAGAGTTTTCATTTATAGCAAAAGGCATTGAGATCACCTTGTCAAATACCAACCTTGACAGTTATAGAAACTGCCCTTAGCATGGATCATTCTGGGTAAAGAAAATACCATTCCTGGATATCAGTCTTAGAGAAGGTCATCTTTTTTTTGAGTGTTCGTTTAGAAAATGAACTCCTGTTCAGAGATAAGAATATGTGTTTTCGTTTTGATTGTAGAAATGTAGAGCTGCTTCTACTCTTTTTCTCTCAGTTAAAATGTTTATACCTTCTGTTTTACATTAACAGCACCTATATATGCAATTCAGAATGACCAACATGTTCTGTTGAGTAGTATTGGGATTCCCAATTTCTAAATAAATATGTAGTACTACCTATCCAAGCCTAGGGAAAGAATGTCCATGGAGGGGAAAGGAAGTAAGAGTTGAATAAGCTGAGCTTGGACTTGATTAATTTACCTGTTCGTAGAGGCCGGGCTGGCCTGAGTTTTTACATTCCTACCTCTCTGCCTTGTGAATTTTTAGATACACGTA
>JANHFO010007350.1:4628-20059 GCA_032468095.1 Pareas carinatus
GAGTGTTGTGAAGTTAGTTGTTTAGTAGGTTGATGGCATGGGGGAGGAAACTGTTCTTATGTCTAGTTGTTTTGGTTTGCAATGCTCTGGAGGGAAGAAGGGAAGAAGGGAATGTCCAGAGGGAAGAAGTTGAAACAGATTATGTCCAGAGTATGAGGGGGTCAATAATTATTTTTACAACTCTCTTTTTGGCTGGTGCAGTGTATAGTTCTTCAATGGAGGGAAGGTTTGTAGCAATTAATTTTTCTGCAGTTCTAATTATCCTTTGAAGCCTGTGTTTATCTTGTTTGGTTGCAGTGCCAAACCAGAGAGTAATTGAAATGCAAATAACGGACTCAATGATTCCTTTGTAGAATTGTGCGAGCAGTTCCTTGGGCAGTCTAAGCTTTCTGAGTTTTTTTAGAAAGAATATTCTTCGTTGTGCTTTTTTAATGACATTTTTTATGTTAGCTGATCAATTTAGATCTTGTGATATTATGAAATCTAGAAATTTGAAGGACTGTATTGTTGATACTGTATTGTATCATATTGTGAGTGGTGATATGATAGAAGGGTTTCTCCTAAAACTGACAATCATTTCTATAGTTTTGAGTGAGTTCAGTTCAAGATTGTTTTAGCCTCACCACAAGACTGGTTGTTCGATTTCTCGTCTGTAGGCAGATGCATCGTTGTCTTGAATTAGGCCAATCACTGTTGTATCATCTTCAAATTTTAGTATTTTGATAGAGGGGTCCTTCAAGGTACAGTGATTGGTATATAGGGAGAAGAAAAGTGGTGAGAACACACAGCCCCGAGCTGCTCCTGTGCTGATTGTACAGGTATCTGATGTTATTTTGCCTTGATTCGCCTGTTGATTTATGTCTGTTAGGAAACTTATAATCCATTTGCAGGTTTGATCAGGCACAGCTAGCTGAGTCAGTTTGGTTAGAAGAATACCTGGAATAATGGTATTGAATGCAGAACTGAAGTCCACATAAAGGACTCTTGCATATGTCTTTGGAAAATCCAAATGTTGAATTATATAGTGTAGAACCATATTAACAGCATCATCTGCTGATCTGTTTGCTCAGTAAGCAAATTGTAAGAGGTCTAGTAGTTGGTCTGTGATGGTTTTCAGGTGAACCATCACTAGTTTTTCAAAAGATTTCATAATTATTTCATGTAGCGTTCAACTGAAAATAGTATTAATGGCTTTCTGCTTCACTCACTATTTCTTTATCATGAGATATATAATTAATTGTGCAGTTATTAAATTTTATGAATTGTATTAGTTTTAAAAATATTTGCATTTTCTTTATAGAGGCTATTAACAATGCTGTGTTGAGATTTATTGTAACAAGAAAATTACGCACATTTCTGTGTTCCTTTAATAAGGTTCTTATTAGTGAAAATGTTTGTATCTTTGAAGAATGGCGGAACAGACCACTGAATGTGTGTTTGGTGTTCTTCTCTAAATCCATATACTTCTTTCCCCCATCACCAAGAGGTCAAGCTCATCTTTACAGTTTGAAATGGCCTGTGTTGAGAAAGACATAGAGACAGACACAGAGAGAGAATGAGAGAGAGACAGACAGACAGACAGAGGGACAGACAGACACACACACAAAGAGAGAGAGAGAATGGAAGCACTTGGACAGAATTCATAGTTCTTTGGATTATAGGACAATCAATTCTTTGCCCTTCTCATTCCTTTTTGTATTTGAATACGATAAATTAGACTGCGAGATGGTTGAGGAGTTTTGATCCATGCCAGCTGGCTATAGACCCAGTGAGCCTTTCTCAAGGACTTAAAATATGACTTTGTTCCTCTTCCCTTTTCTCTCACCTACTTTCCCACTATTTTCATTTTTTCTTATATTTTATATTTTGATAAACTAATAAAAAAATGGGTTTCAGCGTGTCAGTCAAAGCTTATGACATGACTGTATGAGAGTTTTTTTGCTTTTGACTGAGCTTCCACTATCCTTTTGTTTTGGTGTTGATATATTGTTTTTAATTGTCTTTAATTTTATTAATTAAGTAAAAAGCAACAGAAAAAGCAAAATAATGGGGAAGGCAAAAGAATACATGCATACTATTAATACACTCTATATAGAAGTATAATCCCTAACTCATCTATGATACTGATTTTTTTAATAATAATTTTAATATTGTTCCCACAAAAAAGTTTCACCAAAGTGAGGTTGAATTTATAGTTTTTAATTGTTGTTAGTTACCTAGTCATTTTGTTGAGATGGACAGCCATGTTAATTTGAATAAATTAATATTACATTTAAAAGAGAACAGACCAGATAAGCAGGTTTTAACTATCATGATCCAAAGCTATTTAGGATTTAAAAGGAGATAATATAAACTTTAAATTGCATTTGGAAATGGAGTGGCAACCAAGATGGATAATAATAACTAGGTAAGTTGAAGTTTATTCCTTGATGATTTCATGAACACATGAGTTTTTCTTGGAATTAGCATTAAAATGTTTTGGTTATCTTCATCTGGGGTGTTATTTTCAACTTCCCTATCTAGTTTATAACCCTTGTATTCCTTGAAGGTCTCCCACATATACTCACAAATAATCCGGTTTGACTCTGGTAAATTTTCCAGTTCAAACAAGTCAGCCAGGTTCTACCACTTGCTCAGGTATAATAATATTACTTTAAAATGTGTTGTTTAAATAATAACTTGGAAGAATTGCTTTAGATGTTACATTGAGCCCATGCATAAAAAAGTGCAGCTGGCTTAAGGATTCTTTAACATTAATGTGATTCTTAAACAGTTGCACTTTTTTCACAGGTGAGCACGAAATATTAACATTGATTGGTTTTGGTTTTTTTCCCCTTGTTCTCTGTCTTATGGTTTAACATTTTCTATGTTAGCTGACCCAGGATAGAAGTAGCTAGAGTTTCTGCTGGTATTCCCAATTACAGGAAGTCCTCACAATTGAGACTGAATTTCCATTGTAGGGGCCATAAGTCAAATTATCACGTGACCAGATACAATTTTACAAAAAAACTTATTGTGCTCATAAGTTGAGTAGAGGTACGTAAGTTAAGTTGTGCAATCTTGACAAATCATGATCATGTGACAGTAAGATGCACGCAATTGGTTGTAAATATAAGTCAGTTGCCAAGTGCCCAAATTGCAATCATGTCACTGTGATGGCAGGGCAACAGTCAAATGTTCAAACAAGGATCATGACTGAGTATTTCAAAGCCCATTTTTAATTCAAACCATTGTTACGCAAGTGGACATAGGTTGAGTCTTCCTGTAGTAGAGGACAATTCCAGGTGACAAAGCTGATGTGTTTCATCTCCGTATCCTTTTACTGGAGTGATTTTTAAAAAAAATATGAATGCTGTTTTGGGAGATATTAACAGAACTTGTAGAAATGCGCATATTCTGTTATTTGAAGTGATGCACCATACAAAATAATAAACTATCTTTCAGGTGCTTTTAGAAGTAATATAACTGTACATATTGAATAAACAGGAACAGATGCATAAAGGTAAAAGTGTGAATTTTGGAATGGGAACGAGAACCTAGAAATCACTCATCATGATTGTATATATATTTACCATCTGAAAATGACTATAATAAATATGCAAGTTTGGTCATTTACATGACCAATAAATTTGCATATTTATTATAAAGTATCAAGATATATAAATGGCAAATGAGTCATTATAAACATTTTAAATTAATAAATAAATATCATTGATACATATACTTGAGACTTCTTTCTTTTAAGAGCCTACTTTCCTAATAGCTGATGTTGTTATTCCTAAAATGAAATTAAAATACTTTATGAAAATAATTATATATTAAGCTATAAATCCTTGGACAAAGTACAGTACTGTAGAATGATAAATAAATAAGACACTTTTAATTATATACTTTTCAAAATTATGTAGCTTTTTTCAATTAAAGGTTTTATAATATAACTCAAACTTAGAATGTTTAACCTATCCTGACCCATAGAGCAGACAAAGCAATAATTGAAAATAGTGTATTGTGAAGTTTTCTTCATTTTTTGATCTTATCTTTAACTTTTAACTCTTTTGGACCCAGGTTATGAAAACATACCATATGTATCATACTGAGAGCATCAGTGCAGAGAGTAAATTGAAAGAAGCTGAAAAGCAAGAAGAAAAACAAATTGGCAGACCAGGAGATCCTGTTTTTCACATTCGACTGGAGGAAAGACACCAAAGACGGAGTTCAGTGAAGAAAATTGAAAAAATGAAGGAAAAAGTAAGGATCAGTTTGCCTAATTGTTTGAAATTAAAATGTTAGTAATTCCACTGTTCATTTGCACTTTGGTGATAGTTTTGTATTAGAATGAGTAATTTGGGCTGGAGATAAAAGCATGTCATACTCATGTGAGGGGTACTCTCCTGTAGAGATGGGGAAGCTGATGTTTCACTGATGTCTTCAGGGTTGTGACTGTATTTGTACACTTAAAGCAACTAAAAGCTTTTGTAAGAGCAATATTAGAAATTGAAATCTAAAGCTAAATGTACCAGTGTACTAACTAGTATGAACCCACAAACATGTTATCAACAGAGCAATGGGCTTTGCTACCCTCTTCTATTTTCTCCTGTTGGAGGAACTCCTTATTTTTCCTCCACTATTGGATGCTATGACTAGTGAATCAAGACTCCCATTGGTCAATATGGCTTTCTGTAATTACAGAATATGTCAGGCCACACAAGCATCCTGCACATCAATTAAAACATTATCTCCCTGGTTTTGGAAGCAACTCTGCTCATTTTCTTGCAGTATCCCATGATACTGTGTCATATAGCAGTTTTGTAGTAAGAGGAAAGGTTAAAAAATAACAGCCAACAGATCAACCCATCTTAGACCAATATCTGGGTGGGTCAAATCCCCTGGATAAAAACAATATATGCAAGCAGTGAAAGCAAACAATCTCTCAGTAAAACAAAAAATTTGCATATAACTACATGCATTTCTTAAGAAAGGAATGTCATTGTTTACATATAGTGAATATGCCATTTTGTTGCTATTTTGAAAAATAGTCATAAAATTATAATTTTTGCATGTGTGTTGATATATATTTTTTGCCCACTTTACATTATTTTTATTCTCAGCGTCAAGCAAAATACTCTGAAAACAAACTGAAATCTATTAAAGCCAGAAATGAATATCTGCTAACCCTTGAAGCAACAAATGCATCTGTTTTCAAATATTATATTCATGACCTTTCAGACCTGATTGATGTAAGTAATTGGTGTTTCTGTAATTCTTACACTACTGAATTCTGAGTCTGCTTTTTGTTCTTTAAAATGGTAGAATTAGTGTTATGTTAAACACATTTATAAGAGGGCTGTTTTATTTAGTGTCACCTTTTGTTCTACTGAAGTATAGGGAAATATAAGGAAAACATATAACAATATAGGCCTATTCCAACTCAAATGCAGGCTCCCAGCCTAAGTATTAGGACTATTCACCTGAGTAAGAAATGTGTTTATTATGAAAATACTTCCATAGAGGAGAATAATTGTAACTTGTGATTGAAATGAGCGGTATTTGGTGTTCTCTGTGCTTAGTTGTTTTCTTGCAGGTGTTTCTTGCAGGTAACATCATCAGTGCTAGTAAGGAGTGTGGTTTGCTTTCATTTTATATTCTAGAGCATAGATGTAAAAACTGCTGGCCTGTGGGTCGCATATGGCCCGTGGCTTATCTGTATCTGGCCTATTGACTGAACCTGGCGGCAAGCAGGGCACTCCCTGGAGATGGCGACGAAGGCGCGGGTAGGAGGTTTTCAGTCGTGGCGGGCCATCAACAGCCATGGGAAGATAGATGGGTTTCATGGCTGGGGTCCGCAGCTGGGGTCCGTGGGGGTCTTCAGGCGGGCGCAGTGGGGAGGGGGGAGGCCAGGCTAGGGTAGCAGTGGCTGTGGCCTGCAGTGAAATTGGGCCTGACACACCTGTTCTAGAGGCTTGTCAGTATTGGTTGGAGTGATCTTAGTGGTTCTTTGGTTGGGATGGTTAATGTGAACTTGTTTGGCATTCCATGATTGAAGTATTGTTTACTTCTTGATGATGAATATTTCTTAAAATTGCTAACTTATTAGAGGTGGAGTGATATACAGTACAAAAACCCATTTAAATTAGTAAGTAAATATCCTTTTCAAATTCCAATTATGTAAATAGTCCTCGAAAGTTAGGAAATCTTCTCATAAAACAATCCAATTAAAGAGTATGTTGACAACACAACTGAAATGCATACACAGTAACTTGGAGATTTATTCTGTGATTTTAGACTAGGAATATAAAGTATGCTTTTGCTAGAATTTCACTTTTATTTGAATTATGTAAAATAATAATTTCAAACTCCACAAATCTTATGGCAATGTTTTGAACCTAGGTCTGCTGAGATACAGGACAGTGTAGATTTGAGATATCAAAATATTATCAGAACAGTAATATATTCTGTCTATATTGGAGTTGATTTCTAAGAATTACTTCCTACAAATACTATTATTGACTGGTATACCTGCAGATAGTCAATGCAATAAGCTTAGATTAAGTGGCATTTCTTTCAAATCTGACCATTATCTGTATACATCAACAAAAGTGATAGTGATAATTTATTAAGATCAATATGACAATTTATCATGAAATTATTGTGAGAAGCATAGAACACAACATAGCTTTAGTAACTTAGTATCCATTACAGTTCTTCCTTATCCAATAATTATTCCATAATTGTAATTATATATGTCTTTTATTTAAGATATTTAGAAACATCAGACTATTGATTATTAAATAAATAGCAAAATTTTATTGTGTGTGAGTATGGTAGTTGTTGCTTTTAGCTATTGTGTTGAAATTTGATTTTATTTCTAAATGTATTTTCTTCTTTTGAATATTCTGTTAGTGTTGCGATCTTGGATATCATGCAAGCCTGAACAGAGCCTTAAGAACATATCTCTCTGCAGAATATAACCTTGAAACCTCACGACATGAGGGCTTAGACATCATTGAAAATGCTGTTGACAATCTGGAGCCCCGAAGTGACAAGCAGAGATTCATGGAAATGTATCCTACAGCCTTCTGTCCTCCAATGAAATTTGAGTTTCAGCCCCATATGGGTGATGAGGTCAGTAATTGTTGACCAAATGTTTAAATAGCCCCTAACTCAAGACTTCCTATAATAGAAAATGTGTCAAGTTTGAAAGAAGTAAATTCTTCAAGCAGTGTATAATTTATAGAGAATGAATGTCATTCCATCCTTGTAAAGACTTCTGTTTTAGAGTAGTAAGAATACATAATATCCAATTCCTTATTTTCCTGTTATATAACTCCAAAGAAATCTCTAAAATCATAATTTGTCAATTTGTCTCAACTTATGACTGTCCATTCAGCAACTGTTTGAACTTAAAACTGTGATGAAAAAATGAACTTATGACTCTTCCTCAAAGTTATAGTGGTTGCAATACCCTCATAGTCACACAATCAAAATTTGGGCCTTGAGAGTCCGTTCACACTTATAACCACAGGCAGTGCTTTTTTTGTCATAGAACGTACCGGAACAGTGTTCCGGCACCTTTTTTCGATGGATTTTCCAAGTTTTGAAAATCCTCATGCCAATTCAGCCAAGAGCCAGCTTGCCTTTCATTGCAGCGAAGCAAGCAGTGGCTGGATCCTTCGGAGAATCTTTGAATTGATTGATCTAATCTTTGATTAGTTCAGTGTATTATTGCTCCAGCCCGCTGACACTCCCAAAAACGCCTCCTTGAAGCCATTCCTCATCCAATGAAGAAGAACGGACCGGAGGAGCAATTTGCCAATGGAGAATGAGCACTGTTAAGCAGAAGCAGAAGGGGAGACAGGGCTTAAATCAAGCCGGACGAATCAGTGGCTTGCAGGATTTACTATACGAGCTGCGATTGAGAGTTCTGGCACCTTTTTTCTTACAAAAAAAAGCAATGACCACAGGATACTTCAGCTCCCTGACCTATCTATTTTCTCCCATTTCTGTCTTTTGGGTGCCCCGCACACCACCACATATCACTCTACTCATTCTTGGCCTCTCCTTCTTCCAGCAAAGCATCACAAAGTACCAGCAGCTTCCAATGTGTTCAAGCCTACAGATTGCTTGTCACAATTGCACAATTTTTATTTGGGCTGCTAAAATTAAATAAATAAATGTATTTAATCTTATAGTTTTGTTTTGTAAATAAGTGCAATAAGCCTAGCCCTGGGGAACATTCCATTAGTGATAGTACGTATTTCCACAAAGATTTTATGCCCAGAGATTATGACTTTATCCTGTTCTACCACAAATGAAAAAAACACCCCTTTTTTGACAACCTCTCCTATCTACGTAATAATAATTTTGATATATATGTGCCAATCTAACAAATCAAGTATCAATTATATATAATCTTCTGCAATTGTTACATTGAGGCTGAAGTGAATCTACACAGTTTCCATAACGTCTACCAATTTGTCTCCTTTATGGGATTATCAAGATCAGTATTCCAAGCTTCCCTTAAACCATATTGGTGGATTCCCTATCTCTGATTGCAATGATAACCTACACATTTTTAAAATTATTCCTTTTGCTTGTTTGAAATATTACCACATCCTTTGCTAAGCACATTGGGCTACATGTTTACTCCACAGCTTTTGGTCCACAGCTATAGTCACTGCATCCTTCCATTTAAGGTTGATGTTTTTCAGAACTTCTTGAAATGTTTGGCATCAGATTTGCTTTGATCTTCCTCCCTTTTTTCCAATCATCTGGTGATATCCAATTGATTGTGGTCTTTGATGGACGTTACTCACTTGTGCAGAGCACAGGTCCAACAAATCACATTCTTAATAATAAATGGAATCTTATGTGATGCTTAATAGTATTTTAACAAATTGGATATGTCCCAGTCCCCATTTCTGAGGTCTACATAAAATCCTTTTTTCTCTCTTTTTTTGCCTATGAAAACAGAAGTTTTGTTTCTTTTCTCTTTTCTCTTTTTTCTTTTCTCTTTTCTCTTCTTTTCTTTTCATTTCACCAATTACCATTGGTAGACATTGAAATAAAAAATTAAGCCATGCAAATATTTTCATTTTTATCACTGCAATTTGCCCTAAAATATTGAAATGTTTTAAAGTCTGGTTTTTCATTTCTTTATTTAATTTCTTCCATGTTGGTACTTGTAAAGATTTTATTAATATTTTAGTAATAATTATTCCTAAACATTTTAAAGATTTATATACTATTGAAATCCCTAAAACTGAAATTTTCCTTTGAGTTTTTATTAGAAAATATAAAAAAGCATCAAATGTAATTTATGAAAAATAACTGATAGTCCTGACACTTCTGCAAATATCTCTAACTCCTTCTCAATATAGCTAGTTGAATGAGAAGCATTCGAGAGAGTCAGGTTCATATTATCTACAAATAGATTTAAAAGATACGTCTCACCTTCCAGTTTTACACTGTTAATCTGATTATTGGATCTAAGTGTGTTGCCTGCACTTCTGTAGCTAAGAGTACAGGTGATAAAGGACAACCCTGCTTGTTAGCTCTTCAAATCATAATGGGATCTGAAATATAACAGTTAAATCATATCTGGACTTTAGTTGGTTCATAAATATATTCAGTCATCTAACAAAAGCCAGCCTCTCATTTAAATTGAGTTAATAATTGTTTTAAACATCGAATTTCCAGAGTATCAAAGGCTTTTAATATGTCTCGGGAACTTATGGCTAATAAAGATCTGTTAACAGTTTAGAATAAAGCCAGATTGATCTATATGAATAATTTTTCATATAATCACTTTTTAATCAGGTAGCTAATAGTTTAGTATAGAATTTATAACCCTTACTAAGGAAGGAGGGAAAGGTAATGGTTCCCCCCGCACATGCATGCTAGTCATGTCCGACTCTAGGGGCGGTGCTTATCTACGCCCCCGTGATGATGTGGCCGACATGACTGAACGCCTAAGGCGCACAGAGCACTGTTACTTTCCCTCCGAAGTACTCCCTATTTTTCTACTTGCATTTTTACATGCTATCGAACTGTGAGTTGGCAGAAACTGGGGCAAGTAACCGAGTGTAACTCGGTTACACAGAATTCGAACTGCCAAACTGCTGATCTTCTGATCAACAAGCTCAGCATCTTAGCTGCTGAGCCACGAAATGGGCTATAAAATGTCAAACCCAAAATCTTTATCCAATTTAAGGATCAAAATTACGACCACAATTCCTATTGCTAAGCAAGGTGACTGTTAAGTGACTTGTGCCTGATATTACAACCTTTTTTTGCTATGGTTATTAAGTGAATCATGAATTATTAAGTGACTTCAGCTTCTGGAAGTTTGTTGGAAGCAAATTTGTTTGAAAATCTATCTAATCCAGTTCTAATATAATCTGCTAACAAATTGCTAATTTCTATATAAAGTTTACTTGTTTTTTTTAATCATGCTCATCTCATACTAACCCGTGCTCTAAACTTATGAATTCAAAAATAGCAATATAGATCAGTATAATTTCTTTTACTCCACAGCATTTCTTTTGTGGAGACTATGTTAACTCTTGTATATATAAGTACATGCTGAAGCACTTAGACTGCTGACCCATTTTTGGATGTCAAATAGAGATGCTGCCATTTATTGCTTTTGGGGAAATGCTATTTATGCTGCAGTCACTCAAGTAGCAAAAATTTATAGTTTGGTCCTATGAATTGACCTAACAAGTATACTCACATTCCAAGTCTGGCTATTTTCAATCCAGGATGTTATCACTTATATACTATTTTTGATATGCAGAGAAACTGTTATTCAAGTACCTCAGTTTCTTCTTTAGATCTATTAAAATTCTCAGAAAGGATAAAATTTAAATAATATTTTTTGCATCTAGATGTTTATTGTAATTTATTTTTTGTTAGATTCTAGCTTTTATTCATCTGAGGAAACAGTTGGTAGTTGAAGAGCCAGTATTGTTTCTAGAGACACTAGAATATGGCCAAAGAACCTATATAAAGAATACTGCTCATTAACATTTTGTGTAGGACTTATTTTATTCGATACTCTATGCAAATTGCAGGCCAGATCAACATCCACTATTGTAAGTTCAAATGTACTGGACTGGTACAGGACTGGTAATCTTTTTGTTAGTTGGCCAAATACAAAGAATTCTCATTTTTTAAGTAGGCAAATTCTGTAAAAATGTTTCAGACACTAAATTAGTGAATACTGAAACTTTAGCTAAGAAAATGCACATTAGGTGATTAAAATTTTTCAACACTCTGCATGACTGTGAAAATACCATGAATATTGATTTTGCAATTGCAAATAAATGTTGCAAATTTGCAAATGCGGAATCTGTGAATAATGAGAATCAACTGTAGCTTGCAACCTATAAGTAAAGGAAGGAGAAAGTTGCTTTTATATGTTTCCTGTGTTATTCAAGCTTCTTCAGAGTACTACAGAATTATTCAAACAATAGCAAGACATTACTTTTTTCTCTTTATAGATGTTTAAGATGGCATTCTAGAATGAACAATTTCTTCAATTTATCATTAATACTTTTTCTTGGTCAGACATAATGCAAGCAGTGCATTGGGAAGGCAGACCTTACTGAGGGTTGAGCAGTGCTGAGAATCAATCTTCTGACAATTCAGTCAGCCTGCCTATTCCAGTCGTGGTGTTTGTGGCTACTGTATAATTAATACCAGTTTGACAACATCCATGGTGATCAGCAGCATAGATTTTTTTCTTAGTGTCTCATATGTAAGCACCCACAGCAGTTTTCATGTTCTCATATTCATAATGACATGAGTGTATATCTAATTATTCACAAGAATATTTATTTAATGTAAACTCTTATAGACTTTTAATTAAAGGAAAATTATTAGCATGATATATTTTATTCTGTGTCTTGATGACTGAAGTTTTGATCCATTATGCAAAGCAGAATTGTAAGAGTCCATTACAACTATGTGCTTTTTTTCTTCTTTTTCACATGATTTCACAATGTCTACTGCTTTTCCAGGTTTCTCTTGTCAGTGCCCAACAACCAGTTCAAGGAGAACTCATGCTTAGATATCAGCAACTACAGTCCCGACTAACAACTTTGAAAATTGAAAATGAAGAGGTAAGATTTGTTCCTGTCTATATATAGTGATGTATATTGTGTAATGGCTGCCCTAATGATTTTATATCACATGCAACCATATACAGACTATAATATCACATCTTTCACAGGTTAAAATAGAAATCTGCAAATTTGCTTTTCTAAGACAAAATCTAGTTTTAATAATATGGGTAGCATATCCTTCTCTTTTATGCCTTACATGTGTAAGATTCATTCCATACTTTGCAGCCATATTATGGTAGTTTCCATGTAATACACTTTTCACAACTTTACTAGGATAGTTCTGTTTATGAAATCAGTTTTCTAAAGTTGTCACTTAGTGCACTTAGTAGTCATCTGTATACATATACTTTATAAAGAATGAAATGGCAAGTCCGTGTCCCAAGGGTTTTCAAACTAAAAATAAATACAAAGCAAGAAAATAATAGATTTGGGGACAATTTATCTTTTTTCCAGTATAACACTTGGCTTATTAGTAATATAAAATATACACTTGCTAAGATGGTGTCACACAATTTGGCTCCAAAACATTTTGCGAATCTCTATTATTATAGATTTTTTAAATTGCATTCGTCTTGCATTAGTGATTTTGTTGTATGGATATTATATGGATCATTCTGAAGGGAATGCAGCTTCATCATGCAAAAGTGATTCCTCAACTTTTCTCATCTATTTTAGCTGTTTTAAGGAGAATGGGATAGCATAGAGGACCTAAGACTATGATCTCCATTTGCCAACTGTCATTAACCAGGGTGAATGCTCATCTATAGAACTTTCTTTCAAATTATTTTATATTTTAAAATGTTCCTATAGAACTGAGCAAAATGAAATATTCTACCAATCTATGGCTAGGGGGCAAAAGTCCGAGAAGAATATCAGCAGAAACTCATTCTAAGTGTCTGAATCTCAGCACTATACTGTAAAAGTATAGTGCTTAATGAGTTATTCTCAGGAAATAATCCACTCTTTCTTGATGATTTTGAAAGTACTCCCTATTTGTTCATGCTTTCATATGTACTGTGAATAGAAATATTGCTGAGTGATATTCATTGCAGTGTGGTCTCTGAAAAGAATTTAATTCTCACAAGAAACACTGAAATAAGAGGCCAAATTGAAGACTTTGCTTTTATTTGTTAATTACTTTTGCTTTTGTTTTTATGATTCAGAAGACGAATCTATAGGACTTAATGAAACCTCATATTTCTTATGTTCATGTCCCTAAGTTTGATCAGAGATGATTCATCAAAGGACTGATTTTCTTCAATCCTTTTCCATTCTCATTCTGAAATAGATTTTTATGTGCCTTTTGTTTGATGAAATGGACTTGTTCACCCCAGGTTAAGAAGACAACAGAAGCGACTTTACAGACAATACAAGATATGGTCACCATTGAAGACTATGATGTTTCTGAATGCTTCCAGCACAGTCGTTCAACTGAGTCTGTGAAGTCAACCGTTTCTGAGACCTACCTGAGCAAGCCTAGCATAGCTAAAAGAAGAGCAAACCAGCAGGAGACTGAACAATTCTATTTCATGGTATGTTGCATGATTTACATGCTATGTAATGTGACCTGATTGTAGTTGTTTTCTTCCCTGAAATCCCACTAATTTTGATTACAAGTATTCAGATAAGAAACACAGATCTGTGTCTCTGCAGAAATTCAGGGAGTACCTGGAAGGAAGCAATCTTATCACAAAGCTTCAAGCAAAACATGATTCACTGCAGCGGACCCTCGGAGAAGGTAAATGATTCAAAATATATTACAGATATATATTGAACATTAGGATTTGGTCAGTTATTATAGGTAACATTGGTTTCTGCTGCATGGATCTTTCTCAATAGATACAAAAAGCAAACACAGAGAACACTCAAGAATCCATAATTCAACTCTGAGCTGCATATTTTATTCACTATTGCAATAGATTTAAATAAGAGTTCTAATTTGTGCCCAATTTATTTCTTATGCTGAGTGATAATACAGTTCTGCTTGTTTGGGGGTTTAGCTCATGTTTTTTAGTTTGTAAACTATGGTTCCTGTTTGATAAGAGATCATGCTAAACCAAGGAGAAGTAAAACAAAAGTCATATTATGATTTAATACTGCTTGGAAACCTAGTCTCATAACCTACCGTATTAATCATATAGTATACACTTCGATGAGGGGAAAAAATCCCAAACCACAAACACAAAATAAAACTAATCTTGTTTTTTCTTAATTGAATCGTTGCATTTTGTTCTTTTCTTTTTATAAACCAATTAATAATTATTGCAGAAAAGGTATTAAACTTCTAATAGGCAGAATGGGTTAGAAAAGAAGAAACTTTGGCAGAATTAGGCATCCCACTGTGCAAGGCCATTTAGTGGCCAATTTACTGTGCGAATTGTTTTATGTTATAATTCCTAAGAGTGAAGATGTTTCTCTCTTAATAACATTACTTTGCATCTTCTGCTGTAGTATTTATTAACTATATCCCCGAAGGCTCAAACAGTGCCTCATAATGAGCTGAATTCATTATAAACTTTCTGGGTGAAAGCATGGCGCTGCCACTTTGTTCATTATATTACTGAAAAGGCATGTCTTTCATTCTAAATGTGCTCCAGCAGAGTAATTCTTCTAACAGTGGGATTTCATGCATTGTTATGAATCACAGAAAATCTCTTTCATATTTCAAATGGGATTTATAACCATGCTGTTGCAGAGATGCAAAAAACAAGTTTAAAAGAAAAACTCTATTATTCACAGAATTTAATATTTGATTGTATTGTCTGCCGATGTGTCATGATCTCTATACAGGGATATTTGCTATTTTTCCATTTTCAGATCAGTTGATACGAATTTTTAAAAAATTAAATTTCTGCTTTTAAGACCAGCTTATTGGACCATACTGTATATTTATTTATTTATTTATTTATTTAATCATATTTATATACCGCCCTTCTCCCCGAAGGAACCCAGGCACAGCCATAAAAAACACGAAGTAAACAATAACACACAATAAAAGACACAATTAAAACAATCTAAAATACAAAAAATAAAGGTTGATTTAAGATCCGAAATGTTAAAACCAATTTAAAATCGAATTGAAATTAATATAATATGAAGGCGAGAGGGATGAGGGGATCCTAAGATAGTCCGGCCTGGGCAAACAGGTAGGTCTTAATAGCCCAGCGGAAAGCACGGAGGTCAGTAATGATGCGAATCTCTGGGGGGAGGTCGTTCCAGAGGGTGGGCACCGCCACAGAGAAGGCTCTCCCCCTGGGGGTCGCCAGCCGACACTGTCTGGCCGACGGCACCCTGAGGAGGCCCTCT
>JANHFO010007350.1:25493-46183 GCA_032468095.1 Pareas carinatus
GCATGTATCTTCATGCAATCAGCCTGAAATATAGATAAATGGGCAAATAAAGCTACAGATAGCATACCCTATATGAAATTGTGACACCCAACACCAGGCAAATAAACAAACAGACAGAGACAAATGCCTGGCTTGAGATTTTTGCTATTCACTACAGAAATAGCAGGTTTCTGAAGCAAATGTATTTCTACCTCAGTTTCCTAGACTTTTCCAGCTTCTTGCAAATACAAACTGTTACTCAGAGATTGATGAAGAGATGGAAAACCTTGCTCTTTTCCAGCCACAGTCCACAGACTTCTGGTGAGTTCTTTGTTGTAAAAGGATCAACCTTTTGTATTTATAGCAGAGGGAGGGGCTCAGGTAATCTGACTCTGCACATGATTAAGAGCTATATGTCACTTGTAGGGGTGTATGTTGTATCTGACAAGCAGGTTACAATCACAGCTGCTACATTCTGGGTATGAAAGGCTGGAATTCTTCAGTTAAAGAGTTCGATATGTTTTATTAAGTTTCGGTAGCATACAATTGGTGTTTAATAAATAAATTTAATAAATAAAATTGGTGTTTAATATTTTCAAAGAGTGTTGTATGTAGTATGAATACAGATAATTTAGAAGGTTACATGGTCTTTATCTCAGTAAAATGTGTTTAAAAGCCTTGATTGACCAAAATTATGGTGGGTGGCGAAGAACTGTTGGCCTATCTGATAATAGCCACGCATATGGAAGATTGAAACTTGAAGTGTAAGAAAAGTAAATGGAAACGGTCATGGATTATTAAAGTCACGTATATGAAACAAACAATTTAAAAGATGTAATAAATATTAAAATATTCCGATTTTGTGGAGTGGAGTTGATAAGTGCATATAGGGAAGTGAAGATGTATTTAATTATGAATGGGAAGACTAAAATGTCAGAGCATGTGATTGATATCAGTTAGATTGTGAGTTTGTATGAAAGTAGGAATTTATAGGTTGCATATTTTTATGGGAGTGTAAATGATGATAGTGGAAGAACCCGGGCTCAGTTTTGGTAAAAATCATGCAACTTCCCTCGCCCCCCCCCAAAACCCAGATATATTCATTTAACTATCCTCTTTCAAGATAAGCAACATTATGTGAATCTTTGAATAGTAAGAATTATGAAGTAAAAAAAATTAATATATATTCTGGGGTAGAAGGCTTTCCAGTAAAAATTGTGATATGGGTAAGGGGCAGAAGGATCTTGGAAGATCAAGGAACATATTGCTGTGCAGGTCATACGGGAGAAGAGTGGAGAGACTGCAAGAATCAACGAATGTGCAATAATGTTCTAAAATTCATATATGCAAGATGTATGAATATCAACTTGAGTACAAAGTTTTTCTGTAACAAGAAGAAGGATGTAAACAAATTAAGTACAAAAAAGTGATTGGGCCATTTAGAGATCCCAGAATGAATATGAAAAATAATTATTTGGTGGTTATTAGATTTTTATGTTTAAATTTCCATTTTGAATATATGGACTAGGCAGAAGGCTTGTCATGTATAAACAAGAAAAGAAATGAACATAATTGTGATCCATTATTTGATAGCAATTCTAGAGTGATTATTAGAAGAGAATATTCAAGAATATTCATTCTATTTAAAAAAAGAATTAAAAGATAGATTGATCGCTCAATTGAATGAATGAAAATGGACTTTAGGAAAGAGAATGTAAAAGCTGCTTGGAACAGAGAGAGACAAATATGTAGTTTACAGAAGTGGAACTACTTCTCTAGTTGTGGAACTCTATATTTGCATACGTAGAGTTAATGCAAATAAGAATTATGAAAAAGGTGCTTCATGGAAAAATGATAAAAGATTCTATGGGTGGAGAAAAATATTGAAAAATAAGGATAAAAAAATAATGCATAATAAGCATTATAGAGAAAAAATAGTTGTAATGTATGTAATCAAAAAGGTCAGAAACATGAATTAAAAGAGAAAGCGCAAAGCAGTTTTTAATAAAAATGAGTAATAAGGGATGAAACATTTATTTTCATGGAATTGTGGGGTTACTGTGTGAATCCCTCCAAAAGGCACAGCCTTTTAAAAGGTTGTGATAGGTGTAGCCAATATATTACACTTTTATTTTTATAGAATCAAACAGCTGCATGTCTGTACAGGTGATCCTTGACCTATGAACATAACATTCGGGCAGTGGCTATTCCAAGTTAAGACAACAGTGAATAAGTGATAGGTTACGACTGGTCCTCAGAATTCCAGCTGTCCCAGCATCCTGATGGTCATGTGATTACCATTTACACTGACAACTGGTTTTCAGATATCCCAAAATCATGTGACCGCCATTTTGCGACTTCCCCAGAAAGTCGAGGGGGGGAGATTGGTAGGGAAGGTCACAAGCCACTGGGGTATGTCTCCGCACTCACACACACTCCCCATCTCTTCTACACTCCGCTTAAGTCATGCATCCCCATGCACTCTCCCCAACACACACTGCGTCATTGTGCACCCTCCCCAAGCCATGTGGTGTCTCTTGCATATCCTCTCCATCCCATATATCTCTCATTTCCTTCATACCCTCCTTAGCCTATATGGCACCTTTCATACTCCATCCCTGCTCCCTCTTCCATCCAGGAGCATCAACCTATTGCTCATGGGCTTGAGACTTGCAACTTCCTGCTGTTGCAACTTCCCGGTGACTTGCCCACTTACCCACTTTGGTTGTGGGAGACTGGAAGGAATTTGCCTCCCTTAATGAATGTGGGATTCAGGTAACAATAGTGACTGGGACTGTAGGGGTTGCTGTCACAGAGCACTGCGGCTCCACTTTACAGTTGGATTGCTTAGCAGCAGAAGTTCCAGTCTCAATTTCTGTTGTAAGTTGAGGACTGCCTGTGCAACAGAGTGTTTATATGAAGGAGC
Organism: Pareas carinatus; assembly: GCA_032468095.1. Taxonomy (NCBI): domain Eukaryota; kingdom Metazoa; phylum Chordata; class Lepidosauria; order Squamata; family Pareidae; genus Pareas; species Pareas carinatus. The sequence continues at coordinate 28,399 of JANHFO010007350.1, forward strand.
TTTGTATGTGTATTCTGCGAAATCTCAATTTTTACTTAGATTTTGCCAGATTTAGGACTTAACTATAGCCCAAGCATCTCATTTCTCTCAATGCCTGACCAGATGTCTTTGGCAAGTTGCCAAGGCACACTTAGGAAATTTAGGATAAATCAAAATAATTTTTTCAACAACAAGCAAGTTAACTTACAGCATTTGCTACAATAGAGTAATGACCACTTCAACCATGGCTTTAAGAGGGCAGATTTCTGTAGTTATCAGTACATTGTGGCATTTTCTGCAACATTAAAGGTCAGTGTGCCATCGAATAATAGAAACACGAGGGAAACTGCTGCCATATTCATATTCAGCTTGTGAATTTAACATATTATATATGTTCATATAAGCCCATCTGTGTACAGTATATATTGATCCTTGATTTTTAACCACATTTTTAAGGATTTTTAATCATTAAACTGTAGCATCCATGCATAAGCCAACCTCAAAAGGTTTGTATTTAAATTTTCGGAATTGGTTTATTCATGGATAGCACATTTTTCATGGTTAAAATTTTGGGGTAAAAAATTTGATGGACTGCTTATTCATGAACAGAATTAACTATGAGTATTTATAGGATATATGGATAGTTTTAAAACATATATACTCATGGATAAGCCCAGCTGTGAATAAGCCTAACCCAAATTTTGGATATATTTTGTTACCTAAAATTCTCAGATTATCTCAGTATATGACAGGCTTTTCTCTCTTGTGCTCTGTCTTCTCATCTATGTAGAAGTAGGTAGAAAATTTGTGTGATATCCAGTTCTCCAGCTTATTGGATTCACAGTTCCTCCTTATTTGTGAGATTAATGGTAGATAGAATCAAGCTACATTTGAAAACTTTAGTTAATACATTAATAAGCATTAATACATGAGTGAGATTAAATATGTTTTAACATCTTGGTATTTGCCATGTTAAATGCAGATGTTTATTGATTTTACCAAGGGAAAAAAGAAGAAAATAATGTAAGTATAATTTTTGCCCTAATATGTTATAGAGTAAAATTGCTACTTAATCAGCAACAATAACCTATCAGGGTGTTATTCAGAATCAGTAAATACAAAATGCAATTGTAAACAAATAAATATATTTGAACTAGATAGAGATTAATGCATTAAACATGTATGGCAGTTCACTTTGAAGGGGGGAGTATAGAAAATCCTTGAATGTTTTAATGAATGTGATTTTAAAAAACTGAAATTTTGCAGGGTTTTAAAATTATACTGTCATAGGTGGAATACATGACATGTATTTTGATAGAATTGTGTGTGTGTGTATCTCTTCATCTCATAGTGGCATAGGGGAGTTGGAAGCAGATACAAGCCAGGCAACCATAGCTCCTGTTGCTAGGAAGCCCTTTACGTGGAACATTTTATGGCATGTTTTTATTTAGTTAGTATCTACACAGCTTAGTTGCTACATGATAAATAAGGACAATTATATACTCAAAAATATTTGCAGACAGTTAGATTACAGAGATTTATTCAACAACATTGTTTTTGCAGAACTAAACCCTGAATTTGAATCCAATAGAGCTTGTATCTTGACAAAAGAATTCAGTTTGCAAAGTGATAACTTCAGCATATTGTTATTGTTTATTTTTACAGAGGAAAAATGATACTAATAATGTGCTTATATTTCCAAGAATGTTCCAGTGGTTTCTGAATTTCTTTAACAATGAAATTGGGGAGCTGGTAGTCCTTGCTTTGAGATCACAATTTGGTCCAGAATTTCCATTGTAACTTGATGCACTTTAAAGCAAGTCATCATGTGACTAGACCCAATTTCATGATCATTTTTTAGCAAGGTCTTTAAGGTGATCACTGCAGTCATTAAATAGAACATCATGATCCTTAAGTGAATCTGGCTTCCCCAATTGACTTTCCTTGTTGAAAACTGACTGAGAAAGTGACAAATTGTGATCACACGATTGCAAAGTACTGCAGCTGTCATAAATGCAAGCCAGTTACCAAGACTCCAAATTGAGGTCATGTGACTTTGGGGGTGGCGCAACAGTTGCAAGTTCAAGGATAAGTTGTCAGTCACTTTTTCCAAGGCCATAATGTCTTTAAACATTTGAAAGTTGAGGAATACCTATATATATATAGTGTTTCTTGTATACATTCATGGCAGAAATATAATAATAATGATTTATTTTATTTTCCATATTCTTAAACCACCCATGCCCCTTATAACCCCTTATATCTGGATTTATTAATCTTACTGGGAAATAGTAGGTATGGTGAGACTAGTTACATATTGTTTTGTGCCTGGATTAAATCAGCATGCACTATTTTATAATATCTTGCCTCATATCAGGAGCATAATATAATGAATATTACTGAGTCCTGTAATATTGTTCCATTTACATGAAATATTATCATTTTTTAAATAGAGAGCTTGATTAGAATTATGAAGTAAGTTAGTGTTCCTTCTGCTCTATTGCACACAAACATCTTTGTGGATCTGACACTGTTTATCTAACAGTGCACTCAATACTGCTTGAGTAGGGGAAATTGCACAAAACAAGTCCAGTGCATCAGCATTTTCATTGTATACTGAGCTGAGTCTCTTCATATGGTTACATCCCCTTTTTAATCCTGGTCCTCATGTTTCTCTCCCAGTCCAGCCTGTTTTTGTGGTGTCTGTTGCTGGTCTCCCTGAGCTTATGTTCTTGTGGTTTGAATGTTTTTCTATGTGGCTCAGTGTGTTAAGACCTGCAGAACTTAAGTGGTGGTATTCAATTGGTTCGACAGGACAGTGATCTAGCATTAGTGGTTTGTGGTAAGCAGAGAAGTGATGGATGCTTTTAAGTTGGATTTCCTCCCAGAAATGATGGTGGATCATTGCTCCTTGAATGCCGGCCCAATGTAAGTATTTTGTTTTCAAAGTCATCTACATTGATACTGATTGCTTTCAGTTTGTTATTTTGAAGGGTTTCAGGGTGAGAAATTTGCTCAGTGAGTTAAAAAAAAAACACAAATACATGTATTTAGATTATATAAAATAGAGCCTGAAATATATTTAGTTAGATCATAGTTAGCTAATTCTAGGGAGGTCATTTTATTTATAAATATATAGATAATAGTAATAAAGCTGTATATTGGCATGTCATTGTAATCTAGGAAGTAATGCCCTAAATATATGTAAATCTTTATAGTTTGATATTTAGCACATTAAGTATGCAATTTAAAGTACTATATTTCTTCATACTTTGGTATATTTTAAACCCAAAATGTTGTAATAATTAATTATTATGAGTAAGATAGCTATCAAAGCATTTCAATTATCCATGATTTATTATTGAAGTATTCACTACATTGGAATAAATTGGCTTCAGGTAAGTGTGTAAAGTATGTTCCCTTATTTTTCTTCAGATAAACTCTCAGTATGCTTTATGTAAAATACATTAGGGGGTCCCTCAATCCTTATCAATACACAATAACTTCTCTGAATTAATAGTTCAACATGGTTGTATGTGTCTGTACAGCTTTATAGAATATAAGAGATCAAGTCCCTTCCTCACGTATCTTGGGGAATCTTGATTCAGTGAAAGAAAAAAAACACTATGGGAAGGGGAAGATGAGTTAGAATTAGAGATATATAGGAAATGATGCATTACTTCATTTGGAAATATTTAGAATGAATCACAGCAGAAATGGAAATGTGTCTATTAACACCTATATCCTAAATAAATTGCCTATCGGTTAGTACAAATACAATTTATAGATGTATTTAGTTTTATTTAATAATGATTTAAGGCAGAAATTCTCAGGTATGCATTTTTATTTATTTATTCGATTTATAGAGCTAACCATATCAAACAAGTGATTCAGAGTGGTGAACATTCATAAGATAAATGGCTGTTTAAAGTAATTACAAAAGCCACCTTGGGCCCCACAGCTGGGTCAAGTCCTCTCCTCCTTGTAGACTGGACAATGTGATTGAGCAAAGAATATAAACTCGATCCTTGCTTCTCATTCAGACACTTACCTCTAGAGCAGCTCAGAAGAGTAATATCTTTTGGAATGGTCTGAGGTGGATGTAGCACTAAGCAGCCATACTTGAAGATATTTCTTGCTGTCATGCCTTATGTCTTTATATCTGACATGTCCGACTTTGTATATTTAAGAGAGGAAGCATAGAAAGATGGGAGCAGTGAATTAACACTACTCTGAAACATTCTCCCAGAGAATGTACCAGAGGCTTTAGATGAAGTTCTGATAGCTAGATGAATGACTCTGGTAGTCCACATTAATCCCATGAGGGTGAAGGTTGGACTTCAGTAAGAGTGAGTACATAAAGAATCCAGTTTGTTCAGGTAAAAAAAAAATCTGAATTATCTCACTGTTTTTTAAATGTAGAATATTGGGAAGTTGAGATTTACATTACAGTGGGATTCATACATAATATGATTTTCAGCTAAACCTGTTGAAGCACATAATAGAAATGGAGGCTAAACTGAGAACCATGAGAATTGAGAGCTGTCAAGAAAGAGGGAAAGAATATTGTATATACAATCAAAATTTTATTTTTATCTCCAAGAAAAATAAGAAACAAGTTTTTTTTTAAATTTCTTTTATTGATTGAAAAGTATAAATGCATTAAGGAGACAGCTGTCATTGAAAGAAATGAGTGCTTTATCTAAAGTATCCATGGCAGCCTAGTACCTTGCTAGTAGCAGCATTTGGGTGGAAATCCATTTAGTAGAGCCTTATTTTGATTATCTTAAGATAATTATTTAAAGTACATCCATTTCTATCATTTTACCAGTTGCAAAATTGATGAATTAAAAATGGGTGGTTTACATTTTACAAAGGAATATATGCCCACATCGAATTCATGCGCTTGCATTCTACCTCTCAATTTTTTTATCTACTTCTCCAAAAGGAGAAAATCGCATAGTCATTCAGTGTTCAGTAGGGGCACCACCATGTATTCATGGCTGAAAGGCAAATGTTTGCAAGCCATTGTATGATTTATAAACAGATGTTTTAACTGTTTTGAAACTAATTAAGACTTCAGAATAAATGAAACATGCCCACAGTAGAAGCAACATGTATTAAGATGTAAAATTCCCCAAAGTGAATGAAACTGGATCTCTTTGTGATCAACTTTGTTTACAGTTTGTGTTTGGTATTCTGGACAGCATCTTTTTCTGAAATTACAACTGGCAGGCCAGCTAGTTGATTCCCCATTTTATCATAAACAGGCATTTCATGAAGTTAGAATACCAGTATGGATTCTGTGAGTTTTTTAATGTTTTCTCTAGGCTAAAATCCAGAGTTTATAGTTTAAAGTCAAAAGATAACATCATATTAATTTATAATCATATTTTTAAAATAATTTATAATATTTGGTGATGGTCAGTTCTGATTGCATTGGTAGTCCTTTTGGGTTTTTTAAAAACAAGTGCAGGGTGTACAGGTAGCCCTCAAGTTACTAGGGTATTCGATATCAGAATTTCTGTCCCTGAGTGATGCAGTTGTAAAGCACAACATCACATGACTGTATTGCTTAGTGATAGCAACTTCCTGTCAGCTACCAACTCCAAGTCAGTGGAGAAGGCAGCAGGAAATTGGAAGTCCCACATGGCTTACAGTCAGGCAAGCAGCTCCTGTGAGGTGGTGTGTGAGTTGCAGGGGAGGCATGGCACTAGTGTGGTGGGACTTGAAGTGGCTATTGCTGGGGAGATGAAGATGGCCAGAGGTATGTGCAAATGGCTGGGGATGTGAGTATAGCAAGAAATGGGGAGTGTACACCAAGATGCAAGGAAGATGCAGGGCAAGTACAGCAGGGTTTGGGGTGACTGCTGCTGGGTGGGAGACAGTGTGCGAGTGGCCAGAGTGGTGTGAGTGAAAGAAGGCTCTGGGAAAGTATGAATGTCCAGCAAGGTGCATGAGTGGAGGAGACTTATCCAACCAAGTTGTGACCTTCTCCGCTAGCCTTCCCATTGACTTTGCCTTTGGGAAGCTGACAAATTGTGATCCCATGACTATAGGATGCTGCAGCTGTTGTGAATGTGAACCAGTTGCCAAGCCTCCAGTTCACAATCACATGATCACTTTGAGGACCAGTCATAACTATCACTTTTTTCAGCGCTATTGTAACTGAACTGTCACTGAATCAGTGGTCACTGTTAATATTAACAAAGAATATAGAAAGACCTATACACCCTTGTGAAAATACAAGGTTTTTGAAATGTAAAATAATCAGACCAAGAAAAAAACCACTTCAAATTTTTTCCACCTTTAATATAACATACTGTACAATTTAATTGAAAAACAAACTGAAATCTTTTAGAGGGAAAAATAAAAAAAACGAATAACGAGCCTGCATAAGTATTCACACTCTCTTATAAGTAGGGATGCGACTGTGTTCGGAATTAATCACATTCCAACTGATGGTAAATAGCAGTCAATACACATCTTCCATCAATTAAAGTGACTTTAATCAAGCCCGTTTAAACTTCAGTTCTGGTAGGAATTATCTGACATTTATTCAGTTGTCTCTTAACAGCAAAATCCATGATCTGCAAGGAGCCTTACAAAGCATCAAAGGGATGTCATTGTTGGAAGGTATCAGTTAGGAAAAGGGTACAAAACTTTCCCAAAGCATTGGATATACCATAGAACACAGTGAAGACAGTCATCAACAAGTGGAGAAAATATGGCATAACAATGACATTACCAAAAACTGAAAGTCCTTTTAAAATTGATGAAAAAGCAAGAAGAAAACTGGCCCAAGAGGCTGCCAAGAGGCCTTCAGCAACATTAAAAGAGTCCAAAGAATTTCTGGAAAATACTGGTTGAGTACTACATGCGATAACGATCTCTTATATTCTTCGTGTGTCTGGGCTGTGGGGTATGGTGACAAGACAGAAGCCTTTTTTTTTTTACGACGAAAAACTTCCAAGCTTGGCTACATTTTGCAAAAGCCTACATCTAATCTGATGAAAGCATGTGGGAAAATGAGACCCAGGTTGAGCTTTTTGACCATAATTCCCCAAAGTATGTTCGGTGCAAAAACAGCATTGCATCACCAAAAGTACATATTCACAGTGACATATGGTGGTGACCGCATAATGCTATTTTTTCACATGGCACTGGGGCTAGAGTCAAGGTGGAGGGAATTATGAACAGTTTCAAATATCAATCAATTTTGGCACAAAACGTTCAGGCCTCTGCTGAAATAGGAACAGCACTTAAGCTTATATACTGCTTCATAGTGCTTTACAGCCCTCTAAGCAGTATACAGAGTCAGCATATTGCCCTCAACAATCAGGGTTCTCATTTTACTGACCATGGAAGGATGCAAGACTGAGTCAACCTTGAGCCAGTCAGAATTGAACTTCTGGCAATGAGCAGTCAGTTAGCCTGCACTGCATTCTAACCACTGTGCCACCATAGCTCTTCAAAGTGCTGAAGATGAAGAGGAATTTTATCTTTCAACATGACAATGATCCAAAGCATTCCTCCAAATCAACAAAAGAATGGCTTCACCAGAAGAAGATAAGTTTTTAAATAGCCCATATAGAGCCCAGTCTGAATCCATTTTGAAATCTATGGGGTGACTTGAAGAGGAGCTGTGCACAGAAGTTGCCCTCACAATCTGACCGATTTGGAGTACTTTTGCAAGGAAGAGTGGGCAAAGATTGCCAATGCAAGATGTGCCATGCTAATAGGCTCCTACCTGAAAAGATTGCTACCATAAAATCAATAGGTGCTTCAACAAAATATTTGTTTAAAACAGGTGGTCAAGCTCAATTTCATCACAGGCCTCTCTGAATGCTGCCGTGGTCGCCACAGGTCACCCTCCCCACCTCCCCCCTCATGCCCCTTCGCAGGTGTCGCTGACCCCACTGCAGTCCCCATGACTCCCCCATGGCCATCGTCTACCTCCCAGGACCCCGCACTCATCAAAACTCCCAGGACCACCTGTGGGCCTCCCACAACCCTCATACACACACTTCTTGCTGACACCCCCCGGGCCTCCTACAGCCATTGCCAACACCTCCGCAGCCCTCCCATGGCCATTGCTGACGCCCCCGCGGTCCTCCCCAGCCCACCGGCAGCCATTGCTAACACCTCCACAGCCCTCCCACAGCCACCACTGATGCCCCCACAGCCACCACTGATGCCCCCACAGCCCTCCGACAGCCACTGCTGATGCCCCCACGGTGCTCCCTGACCTTCCGGCTGCCAACACCCCCACAGCCCTCCATGCCAGTCACCTCCTGCCCGCAGTTCTGGGCCTTGTGTTTGACATATGTGGTTTAAAGTGTGCACAATTATGCAACATATTATTTTAAGTTTTTGCATTATTCTTCCTGATAAAAATTTTTAGTTTGATTTTCAATTAATTGCATAGCTTTATATGTTATTTTAAAGGAAGAAAAATATCTGAAGTGATTAATTTTGGTTGAGTTTTTTTACATCTCAAAAATCTGGCATTTTAACAGGTGTGCAGACTTTTTACATCAATTGTACCTGAAAGGACCTTTTTTTTTGTTTCAACCAGCAGAAATCTTGTTTATTAATATTTATCCAATTAATAAGGCTGTCCATCTCTGGTTCTTATACAAGGAGAAAGATTACTTCTGTATTTGGAGTGTTTATGGTACAGGTAATCATTTCCTGTTTATTTAGTCTCAAAATGATACTACTATACTGGTGTGTTACCAAATCTTAATTTTGAATAATAATTAATAAATATTTCTCAAATCTCAAATACTTAGTTAAGTAGGTAAAAACAAAAGAAAAGGATAGTGAAAAAACATAGATGTAGCAACTAAAATAAAGTATTAAATGTATTTTGCATTTCTTATAAAGATTATCCTAAATAAAAAGGGTGCAGTCTAGCACATTGGAGAAGAGTTTCATTGTTTATATATGCCCAGCTAAGGTTCTTTCTCTTATCTCGATACTATCATTCAACCATAGAGAAAGGCTTTATAGTTTATGAGATGCAGTTTGGAAGACTAACTTTTAAACATTTTGCCCCTAAGCCCTTTAAGCCTATAAGTGAATATTTGCTGCTCTTGTAAAATAGTAGGTATGTTATTTACAAAAAGAAAGAATTGTTTTTTCATGAAGTTACAGAATTAGAAGTGACATTATAAATCATCTAGCCCAATGCCCTTCTCTCTAAATCATCTCTAACAGATTAACATCTAGCTTGTGTCCAGAAACCTCCAACAAAAGAAAACTACAAGACCAAATAAAAACACAATACAACACAGAACAGTAAAACACATTCAAAACATTAAATAAGGCCTAATTAAGAAGATGGGGAAAACGATAAAATGACTTCCATCTAAATCATAAAAAGTTAAGTAAAATATTTAAAACCAATTCAAAACCCCAGATTAAAACAGGGGGACTAGGGTACGGGTAAGCCAGCCTGCTGGAATAAGTAGGTCTTCAGGGCGCGGCGGAAGGTCCGAAGATCAGGGATAGTATGTATTGCAGGTGGGAGATCATTCCAGAGGTGGGTGCTGCCACAAAGAAGGCTCTCCTCCTGGGGATCGCCAGCCGACATTGTTTGACTGGCGGCACCCTGAAGAGGCCCTCTCTGTGGGAGCGTGTGGGTCGGCGGGAGGTATCGGTTGGTAGAATGCGGTCCTGCAAGTAACTGAGGCCTATGCCATGGAGCACTTTAAAGGTGGTAACTAACACCTTGAAATGCACCCAAAAGACCACCAGCAGCCAGTGCTTTATCAGCGTTCTCTCAACTCCGTCATCGATTATTGACCAAAGTGTTAAAAACAGCACAGGGCTCGGACACAGCCTTGTAACCACCCACTTTATTTATTTATTTATTTATTTGTTAAGATTTTTATACCGCCCTTCTCCCCGAAGGGACCCAGGGCGGTGCACAGCCTTATAAAACACATGGAAAAGGTAACACACAAAACAATAGACAAAACAAATATCACAGAATTTAAAATCCAACTAAAAACAGATAATTAATGGCGGCTGGGAATCGAATAATAAGACCAATTTAAAACTAATTAAAATTCATAAATCTAAAATTCAAATAGGACAAAGAGGAGATGCGTATCAGGCCATTTTGTTATAACATATTCTGCAAGCACATGCACATTTTTTTCTATATACACAATACTAATGTGGGAGAGAGGGAGGGAGGGAGAGAGATAGAGAGAGCGCCCTTTTCTAGTGGCCATAAGGATAAATGGGAGTTACAAGGTGGGAGAATCGCAGGTTTGCTGAACAATGATGGTCTGATTTTAAGTCAATTCAGTGATCAGATATGTGTACTGTATTTTCCTTTTGTTTATTTCATTTTATTAATGATTTTGATGAGTGCCTTAAAGCGAGGGTCTCCAACCTTGGGGACTTTATGACTTGTGGACTTCAACTCCCAGAATTCCTGAGCAAAAGCATTACATAGCATAGCATTCTGGGAGTTGAAGTCCGCAAGTCATAAAGTCCCCAAGGTTGGAGACCCCTACTTTAAAGGACCAATAGAAGTGATACATTTAAAAGAAATAAATTAAAAACCAAAATACATATGATACCGAAAAGCTGTGATAATTCTATCCCAGGTTGACATATTCAGAATCCAACATGGTGGATGTTGGTTTAGTTTTTTACTTGTTTCCGCTGAATATAATGGGAAAGAATATGAACTATATAGAGGAAAAGAATTTGTCCTATTTAAACTGTTTAATATTATTGAAATAAATGTCAAATGTCCTTTATACTTTTTTTCATAGAAAATGAATAGTTCACTTTCATTCCTGTGAGAACAATAAAGTGCTGTGTTTGGAAGTGTAACTTATTACTTGTTGGTTTCACTAGTGATTCAGCCATGATTTATAAAGAATTCTTCTGCATGCTGGTAAATTCCTACTTTTGAAAAAATGTCCCTGCCCACCTCACAGGAATTTGGATTTGTAATACAGAGAAATTAGTATCATTCTGGTCTCGTTCAAATTCAAGAATGCTCATGAATATTAAGTGACAAACATATCAAGCACAAAAGAAAAAGAACTTTTGCTTTCCAGTAGCATCTGGTGACTGATTGCAGGATTCAGATAGTCATCATGGGAACAAGAGCACCTTTGTATTAAGAGGGTAACAAACTGGAGCTATCATTCTTTGGAGAAAAGGCTCATGGTATTCTAGTAAAAACTAGGAACAGCGCTTTCTTAACTTGCTAATTTTTAAACACCCTCTGGAAGAGCTTTATATTTTGAACAACTTCTGGGGACCTGACAGGAACAGAGCATGCCAAATGGTGGTTCCACAAATTTGGAGGTGCAGCTGGGAAGCATCTCCTCCTAGCCTTGACTCTCCTCACTCCAACTTGTGATGAGGTGGTGAAGGGTTATTTCAGACCACGGCATTACATTGTAAAATTTATTTCTATTTGTATTTTCCCCATAAAATTGGTCAAATATCAGGCAAATGGTGGCCAGTGAAGTAGGTTAATGTGAAAACCAAAATGTTCACTGAGCCGTAGAAGTACATTAATAATCCATTCATTTTAATTTCTACATCTCTTGTGCAAACAGTACCCCTTTCACCCGGTTTGCATTCTGTGCAGATATTAGCTAGTAAGCAATCAATATGGTTTATATATTTGAACAAGCTTTCCATTACATTTAGCTGGTCAGGCATTTTCTCTTGAACAATTTGATGGCCATGTATTTGTGACGAAGAAGGTAGGGCATTGATCCCTCAACCCACAATTCTGGAGTAGTTACACCCAGTTACACAAACTAAATAGTCAGATTTATCATATAATCTATAGAAACATTACAAGTGGAAGGGAGTTTAATAACCTTGGCTTATTGAAGTAGGATTATGCACTGTGCCTCTAAGTTGGCATCGTTTTTTCCTTGTATATTATAATTCAATACTTCTTTACTCTAAATATGATCTTGATGTCATATCTTTTTTTAATAATCTGAAATTAAATAGCACTTTATCAGTTCTGTTGTAACAGGAAATTGTGTTTGAGAAACCCCTCAAATAATAAAATGCTTTAAACAAGTCAAAAGAAGAACAGGAGAAAAATAACAATCGCCTAGCTTTTAAATAAATAAGCTAAGATTTATTAGAGCCAATAACAGCTGTACCTTAGCAGGCAGAATTTATTACTTTCAATGTGACTTCCATTATTATTGCATCTACCAGACCTCTTAAATAGAACTGGCTAGCAACCATCAGTAGATATATACAGTATTGGTTATGAAGGTTGGGCATTGTTGTTTGCTTCCTGGCCAAACTGAAAAACACATTTAACTCAAGGGTATGTTTTACAAAAAAAGTTAAATAAGGCAAAACGAATTTAATTATCATTCTAATAGGATTTGGGTGTATAGAGCATTATATGTCTGATACTATAAGGATGCCATAGTATATTAATGATAATTAAGTGCCATTTATCTCATACAATTTAAAAAATATTTGGATTATTTTCCCCTCACCAGGACTCAGGACAAGTAATCCCCCTCATCGTAGAAAGCTGTATCCAATTTATCAATTTGTATGGTGAGTTCTAAAATACTTTTTAATTTAATCCCACTTATTTTTTAAGACTGTTGTGTTTACTAACTATGATGCTTTTTTTTACATGTTCTAATTCTTTTCCAATTATAGTTAGGAAGAATAATGAAACTTTGGTCTTGAATGAAAGAACCTCCCTGTGGAAAACTAAAAACAGGGAAGAGCTTGGTGGGGAGTAAAGCAAAAGAGAAAGATCAGAATATTAATTCAGACAGCAAGCAAGAAAAGGAATTCTTTTTCTGTGAAAGCAGTTAGCATTGCATTTCAAAATGCAGTAAGATGCTTTGATGAATCTTGGTGAAAAGCTATATATAAATGTAATAATAAAAGACTAAATCTAGTATTTTCCCCTCATTTGAAATATTACTTTGAATTATATATATTTCTCTATTATTATTATTTTTCAGGTCTTCAACACCAGGGCATTTTCAGGGTCTCGGGCTCTCAGGTGGAGGTCAATGATATTAAAAATTCATTTGAAAGAGGTGATTTACTATTTTTCCTGATCATGTGTACCATCATACCGTAAAAACTATTTCCCTAAATTATTATTATGAAAGGAGAGGGAACTTTTATTCATTGATAAGAATAGAAAAACAAAGAAATTAGCATAACTGACTTTTAAAAATTTAGATAGCTTTGGAGATTGGCTTTGGAGATGAGACTGCTGAAAAAGTATGCAGTTTCAAAACTATATGCTATATTGTATTATAATTAGAAAGAATGAAATCAAAGTTCATTTCCCAATGGGAAAGATATGTATTTGAGCAATAGTTTAGTTCTTGCTCCATTCATTCTAATTTCAGGATGACCATTGTAGTACAGCTCAGAATCTTATATAAAAGAAGGCTGTCAAGATCAAAGGCCTGTAAGGATTTAATCTGATTTATTTTTGTAGGTGAAAATCCTTTGGCAGATGACCAAAGTAACCATGATATTAACTCAGTTGCTGGAGTACTGAAGCTCTATTTCCGAGGGCTGGAGAATCCTATTTTTCCTAAGGAAAGATTTAATGATCTTATTTCTTGTGTCAGTAAGTTAAATTTGTTTCTTTCGTGTGTTTTGAATGGTCACTTTAATAAATGAAATTTTATTATTTGCTTGGACATATCTATTTTGCAACAGCTTTGTATAGGACAGCTTACTGCTATCTTAGTTATTTATTTTATCCATTTTTACAATTGTGCTTTTGAATTTGCATTCTCCCTTCAATAAGAACAAGGTATACTGTATGTTTTATATACATGGCATCTCTCTTGTATAGATATTTAAACTAGCTTATTAGATGACACCACCCTTCCTGAGTACCATTGGTTAATGTAGTACATTTTGTTAAGGACAGAGATTAAGCAAGGAAGCATATTTTTCTCCTTCTAGATATAGACAAAGATCCTAATTGGATAAATTAACCATTCACAAGGCTTTGGAATCTGTTCATATAATTAATGTCAACAGAAAATCAGAACAGATTAATATGTCCATTTTTCACCCTCATATAGTCTATACAATCTTTTTCCAATCTGGTATTCTCCAAATGTGTTGCAGTACAATTCCCGTAGTTGCCAAATGTCATCTAACAACACATCTTGAGTTGTGGCCCAACATATCAGCAATGGAAAGTTCTTCTATACTTTCAGTAGTCAGTTATAACTAGTTTTTCTACCTGATGTTACAGGAACAGAAAATCTCTATGAGAGAGCTCTTCACATACGTAAACTTTTGCTGACATTGCCCAGATCGGTTCTTATATTACTAAGATATCTTTTTGCCTTCCTCAATCAGTAAGTAGCTTCTACTTTCTATAAAAATACTTCATATATTTTAAGAAAGATGTGTGTGAGAGAGAGAATGAATGTAGTGGTAGGGGAGACCGGAGAGGAGAGGGGAAGGAGAGAAAGAATTTGATTTAAACAAAGACTGCTATTTTAATTGACAGAAGAGGAATAATTCCCATGCAAACTGGAATTAGCTCTTTAAATGTCAACACCATAGAAATAGCACGGAGAGCTTGAAAATAGAGGTTGCGGTAATGCTCTACATTTGCATGTCAGTGGAATGTTGTGTTTATTGGTTTTTTTCAAAGAAAGGTTCACTAATTTCTTCACATGTGCCTTAGTTAGGGATAGCATTGCTTGAGGTTCTTGATTCCATCATCCCAGAATGTATTGGACACTGAATGATTAATACCACTCTTGGAAATACAAAGTTGTATTCATGTGAAATATACAGACATTTCAAGGAAAACTTTTTTCCCCCTCATCTCACTTATAAATGCAGTTTCAGTTAGTGTATAATTTAAACAAGATTCCCGGTCATTTATGGAGACAGTGAGAACATTTGGAATTTTAAGTGGATATTATAGGGACTTATTATAACAGTATGATGAATCAGAATTTATCCATTGTTTCCCATCAATCTGTCTTGCTCAGCATTTCTGCACCTTAACAACATTTTGAATTCTGGGATTTAATCCATACATCTTAAAGTTGACAAAGTTAAGAAATACTGCTCTAGAATATGAGGGTGCTTTCTGTCACCTCAGTTTATTTTTAATTAGGGCACGGGCGGCAGTTTCAGAACAAGTATTGGGCTACACACGCACACCTTTATAATGCCAGAGGTGGTGTTAGTAGAGCAGATTATGTTAGAGCATGGGGTTTTTCTTTGTTAATTCTATTCAGTTTTTAATTAAAATATTGTTAAAATAAGATTGGATGAGACAAGGAGTTTGGCATGCACCAAGGAACAAGTTGTGGGCGTATTGTTCCCCTTAAGGACTGCCTTGGGAATCTAAACTTTAAACAATATGTAAGGTGACATCTCAGTCTCCTAAGATAGTGAATATTTAGGACTGGGCAATATGTGTGAACATTTTCAGACAGACTTTCTAACTCACAGAAAGTATATGCAGTATCCCTGTGCTCAAATTACCAATACCTTACAAAATAATAACAGTGTATTTAAACATCACAGATCTAAGTTTCAAAATAACAGTTTAGCAAAAAGTATGCATCCGCAATGCTAATACAGAATGAGATCATAAAGTACATTTCAGCTATTGCTTTCAGCATCTTGTATCTGTCAATTTAGGTCTAATTATAGAGCACACTGGAATCCTGTCTGGCACAGGCATCAATCAAAATATCTCAGTATGTAGAGAGATTCATTTTAAGGCTTCATTTTAATTTTCATGTATAGGCATATATAGGGGGACTGTGACATTTTGAAAACCATTTTGGAAAAGTGCTTTAAATCTTATATAGAAAAAATCAATTCATTGCTGTTCATTAAAGCAGCCGCATCATTTTAAGGAAATAGTGAGCAGAGAAAGAAAAAAAGAAGGCACTGACAAACAGAACCATAGAGAGCTTATGGTATTAGAAAAGCAGTATTAGAAAAAGGATTGATGTTGCTAAATGAATATTGTCTTTGGAAACAGCTGAATTACAACTGAAGTGAAATAAAATGGGAAGTAGCTGATAATTGAAACTGTACAATCACTTTCCATGAGATAGGCAGCTGTATAAATTTGGTTAATAAATAAATAAACAATCTAAACATAAGAGATGAGAGAAGACAGAAAAATTGATATATATATAAATTGGAAATATCGTCCTGTGCAGAAAATGTGGCGCACTTTAGATACTTAGGGAAAAAAGGAAGGTAGAGTGAAGGAAAACAAAGGCAATAATCCACCAGACAGGCAGATGGTGTTTTCTTTTAATGTTGTGTAAAAATAAGAATCTATTTGACTTTTAATGTGGTAAGAAAATAAAATACCACAATGTGGCTGTGAAACATTGGGACAAAGAATTCAGAGAAAATTGAGAATGATTCAAAGGCAAAAGGAAATTATCTGAATCCATCAGATTAAATGTCTTTACACAGTTCAAGTCTTTCTGGAGGAAGGGTGCTCATTTTGAATTACCTGGTCTGATTTAGATACATTGTCTAAGTATAGTGTTATTATAAAGTACCACATATTCATTACTATGTACAGTGGATATAAAAAGTCTACGCATCCGTGTTATTATGCCAGCTTTCTGAGATGTAAAAAATCAGACAAACAAATTGTTTTAATATAACATATAAGCTGCATAATTCAATTGAAAAATGAAATGGAATCTTTTTTTGGTGGGTGGATAACAAAACTGTCCAATAACATGATTTTAAAATATTTATTTTCTTTTAATCGTTTTTAAACAGCCTTTCTCAGTACAGCGATGAAAATATGATGGATCCTTATAACCTGGCCATTTGTTTTGGTCCAACATTGATGCCTGTTCCAGATATACAAGAACAAGTGTCATGCCAGGCTCATGTTAATGAAATCATCAAAACCATTATCATTCACCAGGAGATCATTTTCCCAGATACCAAGGAACTAGATGGCCCAGTATATGAGAAATGTATGGCAGGTGATGACTACTGGTAAGTCCTTCAGTCTTTTACCTAAATGAACTTGTCACATTATTCTATAAGCTGCTTTGAGCTTGTAGAGTTTTGCTCCCATCTATCACACACACACACACACACACACACACACACACTGATTTGCCTGCCACCCTAGGTAAATTAATTATTGCATTTGTCAATAGTGCAACTAGTTCTTTTTAATGTGATGTAAGGCCTGAAGCTGGAGGAGCAGGTGTTCCTCATGCCAGCGAAAAAGCATTTTGTAAACAAGGACAGATGGCAGAAACATTCAAGGCTGGAAAACATGCAGCAGCTTCACAGCCAGTGGCTCAAAAATGAAGCAGTAGGAGGCCTAGAATTTAAATCCTAGAACTAACATATATAGACAACAGAATTCTGAAGTGGTGTAAGAGAACTTATTTGTCTGTATGGTTTCCTAACTCTCTGCAGTAAATCTGTTTTTCTAATCTTTTTTTACTGGCATGGGAGAGAAAGTTTAGTCACCAAACCTGATATGAAGCCTTGCCACATAGCCTCTCTTATATTGGAAAAAAGGTACATGAGATTAGTCTAGAAAATAACCAGAGACCCAATTTTATTTATTTATTTTATTTATTTTATATTTCGATTTATATATCGCCCTCCTCCCGAAGGACCCAGGGCGGTGTACAGCCGTTTAAAACCACACAATATGAAATTTAAAACAATTTAAAATAAAGTTAAACCTATTGGGCTGCAAATCCATTAAAAACTCTAAAATTTTAAAACCCCTGGTGACCCCCTAAAACCCTCAACT
>JANHFO010007350.1:53674-66607 GCA_032468095.1 Pareas carinatus
GTTGGTGTTGGAAAAGAAAAAACAGCCAAGAAAACAAGCGGATGGATCACCGAACAGACCATCTCAGAGTTTTAATTTGATGACCAGGGTGTAAATTATCCTGTTTTGGACAAATTATAAACACTCAGCTTTCTGGAAAGGTGCTAATGCTGAGAAAGGTTGAACAAAAGAGAAGAGGACAATCAGTAGCAAGATGGATAGACTCAGTTACATTAGCGATGAGTGCGCCATTGGGAAACTTGGAAGATTTAGGGATAGGGATAGATTGTCACGGACAAAATCAATCTATCCAGTTGCTATAAGTAAAAAATGACTTGATGCCGCATAATCACATTCTAGCAGCTGTTCAGCTTTTTTGAATTGTAGCTTAGTTCTGAATTCCCTGTCCCTATTTGTGCAGCTGCATTGCTATTTGCTAAGATCTTTTTAATTGCCATTGAGTGATTATTTTTATTATATAAAAATAGGTCAATAGTGCCTACATTTTATTCAAGTACCGCATCAATTCCTGTAAGAAAACTCTTTTTTGCTACAAAATTAAGCTTTTTAATATTGTGTTCTCAATATTTTGCTGTTAAGGCAAGTACGGTTCTGATCCTAATTGCACACATAATGCTTTGCAGAAATATGAGTGCACAATTGTGGTAACTCCAATTGTTCTCCAATGTAGACTTTAAGTTATGCACATGAATGCATATTTGTGCCTTCTTACATAATCTATATAGGGGCACGGTGGCTCAGCAGCTAAGACGCTGAGCTTGTCGGTTGGAAGGTCGGCAGTTCGGCAGTTTGAATCCCTAGCACTGCGTAATAGAGTGAGCTCCCGTTACACACCCCAGGTTCTGCCAATCTAACAGTTTGAAAGCATGTAAAAATGCAAGTAGAAAAATAGGGACAACTTCGGTGGGAAGGTAACAGCGCTCCGTGCACCTTAGGCGTTGAGTCATGCCAGCCACATGAACACGGGGACGTCTTCAGACAGCGTTGGCGCTTCGGCTTAGAAACAAAGATGAGCACCGCCCCTAGAGTCAGACACGACTAACATGCATATGCAGTGGGAAGCTTTATCTTTACCTTTGCATAGCCTACACCTCTACAACCATAGCTTGAAAATGCTTGAATAGCGTTAGTCTTTTAAATTTGAAAGACCGCTTCTATACTCATCCTTCACAAACATAAAGGAAACTCCCAAATATAATACTAAAGATAAAGCATCAATACTGTATTTCATCCAGGCAGGAAACGCCTGGTATTGCACCTTGCATTGCTAAACCTGTTTTCTGTTTAATCTACAAAACTAGTTTTAAAGAAAATGAAATAAATATATTCTCCTTCCTTTTTTCCCCATGAATATTTATCTGTTCTCTTTTCCAATTCAGCCCTTAAACTCTCTGCTTGGGGTGGCCTTTCCTACTTCTTTTAGTTCTCTCTTCTTTCAAAATCATTATCACTCCAAAGTTTTTCCTCAAAAAATGCACATCTGTCAATTAACTTTTTATCTGACATAATTGCTCCTTAAAATCTTGCTCTTGCTGTGTTTCTAATTTATGTTGTAAAGAATTGGGATTGTTTCTTTCTTTCAGAGAGTTTGGCTGATCACATCTCATCTTATTAAACCTAAATATAAACATGTCTTTTAGTCGTGCATTGAGCACCAAAATGCTTCTTTTTCACAGTGAAAGTAAATGAACTAAGTCTTATATTTTGATTTTTCATTCCGCCAACTGCTGAGCAGAATCTACATTTTACAGTTGACAATTCCAGAATATATTGAATATTAAGCCAACTTCAAAGCACTTAAAATTATATTTTAATTTGTTTTCTACTGTGGTAGTTTAGAAAATTGTAATTAACCAGTGGGACATGAGATAAAATCTTACAGTTGGTCAAGATTTCAGTAATTTCATCCATGCCTAGTTCTTTTATTTTAAATATAATGTATAGTTTGTTTTTGAATTGAGTGCTGGTAGACTTTTGTGTATACGCATATATGACACAAAAGTAAATTATTGTATTTTGTATATGATTTGCATGGATAATTCACACATTTATGCAAATGAAAGAGTTATGCCATATGTGTCTGTGTTGCTTCATATAAAAGTAAAGAGTGTTTACAAAGTTTGAATTTCCAATTCCTGTAGTAATGGTCAACATATTTGCTTCTCTCTCTTAATAGGATATTGAAGAAACAATGAATACGGCTCTCAATGAACTTCGGGAATTGGAACGCCAGAGTTCTGCAAAACACGCGCCAGACGTTGTCCTTGATACCTTGGAACAAATGAAGAATTCTTCCACCAGCGCCACCTCAAAAGAATCCTTGAGTCCTCTTCACAATATTATGTTAAGAAATGCCGAGCCTCAGATTCGCCGTAGCACTAGTTCTTCCAGTGATACTATGAGTACCTTCAAGCCCATGGTGACACCAAGAATGGGGGTGCAGCTGAAGCCACCTGCACTGAGACCAAAGCCAATAGTTCTTCCAAAAACAAACCCAAGCATAGGCCCCTCTTCCTCTTCCCAAGGCCCAGCTGACAAGTCTTGCACGATGTAGAAACCAAGAAACCAAGTATGGAGTGAACTACCAAAAGAATGTATCAGTGATAGCTGTCTAAATTCCAGTATATTATTAGTTTATATTTAGCAAAGGAGAGATTTGTTTTTTAAAATGTTAAAGTCTCAAGCTACCTACTTTAACATGGGTATTTAATAGGAGTTGGGTTCAATTTTTAAACTGGAGCATTCAGTGTCTACATTTGCAATATATGCATAAGACAGTTAAAGACTCAGTGATTGCATTTGTACAGCATGCTGAGCTTGATTAGATTGGGTTGGGGGGTGTAGTTTAGCATATGACACAAACCCAGCCTGTGCGGTTAGTTTATGATCCAGTGTATCGCAGAAAGGCAGAAAATTACATGTGTCGTGTAAAGCAACAGGAATACACACATTTACTTGAAATCTCCACACTGCACCTTTTCTGATGAAAACACTACAGTCACTACCAGAATCACACTAATTTAACCATGTATACTCAACTGTAGTTTAAGACTTCACAAAGAATTGTTGTTATTTGAAATGGACTTGTTAAGAAATAGGGCTTATTTTTAGTGTTGCCTGGTTCCAGTTCATATTTCAGAAGGTCTGAGGCTGTGTCTTAAGAATTACTAAGCAGCCTGTCTAAAGTCAATGCAGAAAAGAGATTCACCTTGACATTGCCTTCTGTAGTAGCTATTCAGTATGCATGTGACATTCCTAGTGCAGCTCACTGACAGGATATGAGGAATTAAATTGCTTCTAGAAAGCAGCGGTTTTCTAAACCACTAAAAGTCTGTGATCAGAATGACAATTGCGGTATTCCTATGGTTGGTATCCAGGGGACGCCTTCACCAGGCCGACCAGGAATACTGAGAGTTGTATTCTGACCTTTTGAAGGACTCTGTATTGAAGAAACCCTTCAGTGAATTGTTTCAAATGCCTCCACTCTGGCCTATTGCAGTGCAATAAGACTAGACATTAGCCACTGAATCTTTCTAATCACTCTGCTACCCATTCAGCTCAAGAATTGTTTACATTCCTAAGAGCCACTTGTCTGGACAAGTTTTAATTAATCAATAATCTGTAGCAAAACATTCCTGGAAAGCTGCAAACTAAATGAGTAGCTTGTTAATAGTTTAAAGCTGCTGTATCTTCAAGTTTATGAAACACAGGGCATACAGATGAATTGTGTTATTGTTTTTTGTTAGTTTATTTAAATTGAATTATCTCTTTTTCAACTGGATAGCTCCTTCAATTAAGGCAAGAGCTTATTCACAGGACAAACATTGTTGTCTGCTGTTCTACAACCTGAATAAAATGTGTCAGAACTATTTTTTTCCTAATTATGTCAATATCTTTTTGATGTGTGAGTGAAAGCTCTGAACTTGCATAGTGCTACATCATTAGGAACTTTTCTGTTAGATGTGATCTGTCTTGACAACTCTTGCACAAACTGACACTTAGCCATGTTCTTTCTCTGAATGTTTTATAGCTTACCTTTGCACTAAGGGAGACTTTATTGTTTGTCATTAATTAAAAATAACTTAACAAAAATTAAAATACACAGTCTAGGGAAATGTGGGGTAGGGGAAGAGTTAGTTTATATCCATTGACACATAAAATTGAATCCAAATGCTAATTTTCACATAGCTCTTGTCACAATCAACACTTGCAGTTCTTCCAGTTGAATATTTTTCTCTTACACTATGAAATTCCAAAATGTGGAAGACTAATTAACATGTAAAAACACCAGTTACTGTATAACATTTGAATTACATTGTTCCCTGCTACTAAGTCGACTTGTTTTGTTAAGTGATCATAAATGCTAAAACTCATGAAATTATATTTAGCAAAGTTCACAAAAGTTGCTCTTTCCCAATGTATTGAAAATCAGCTGCTCAGTAGTTATTTCTGATTTAAAGGAAAACTGTTAAGTATTATATTTTGTAAAGCTTGCAGGCCTATTTGGGGGGGACCAATTTTTGTGTGCCCCAGATCACTTAGTTAATAGCTAATATTAGAAATTAGTGATATTCATCAAAATGAGACAAAGAATCCACTTAAGGATATTCAGCTATGGTATGCTGAATTATATTTTTTGCCCTCACTGAACTGAAACAATAGAGCTTTCACATTTTTCAGTGGGGTCACCAAAATCAACTATGACGTGTCTCTACCCTAGAAACTTAATTAAGGCCACACACTGAATATTGAGGCTTCAGCTAATATAAAACTTTTGAAACATGTCAGTGACCCGTGTAAGGTTGAGAATTGTTTGCTTAACTAGACCAAATCTGAGACGTGTGGGACAAACTTGAAAATGTCAGCTTGCTTTTAAGTGCATTCTAGCCTAGTGATTGTTGTTATTCACAGGCCGTATGGCGTAACAAAGGTGGGTGCCTGTATTTTGAAAGTGCATAAGGAAATTCTGTGTGTCTGAATATAACTGTACTGGCTTCCATCTGCTTATATTAGAAATTGTTTAGTGAAGAAAAATATTAGGAACAGTGAGTTTAGTGAATGTTTCTTGTTAGAGCATTCACTTGAGTTAAAATGTGTGTAGTTTGATGGTATGTTGTAGTTACTTCAAGTATAGTGAGTGGATATGTAAAAGGAAGCATGGATACAGCCACAGGCATAGTAAGGGCTAAATGCCTTTTTACTAATCAAGTCAGTATTGTCCTTGACTGTCAGTTAGATTGGTAGCTTCCTGCTTGTTGACTGTTACCTAATTGTGTCAATGTACATCTGTAAGTATGTACATGTGAAAGTGCCTTTACATTTTTAGAGAAGCTGCTTTGGCTTAGCTTCTTGTACTATCGCATTTCCATTTCCATCTTCTGTTGCTTTTGTCCTGCTGCATTCCCACAACATTACTTCCATTCTGGAAAAAAAAAGAAATTACAATTGCACAGTCCTGGAAGAAGAAAAAGAAGACGTACTGTTAAGCTGTTGTGACAATGCACTTTGATGTATAGTACTGTACATTTTGGCATGTACCATATACTTTCAAAATTGTTTCTCATAGTGTAACTTTACAATAAATAAGGATAGTTCTGTCGGAGTATGTTTTTGTTGAATGATATGTCAATCATTTTTATTCCGGGGATGCCCTCTAAATCCTTTCTTCCTGTTCCAGTAAATAAGAACTGCTTGTGACGGTTGAGGTACATTTGTATTTTATTCCCCATCAACTCCTAAGTGGAAATGTCAGAATAGCTTTAGAGTGTCAGATTCTTTACTCGAGGGTTTATTAGTCGAGCAGGCATCGAACATGTGATGGTGGTGCAGCATCAGTTGTAATACTTCTGAAGTGTACAAGAACTTTCCCTGCCAAATTTGAACTGAGGAAACACTTCTTAAAATTCCAGCCCATGTTAATGTGAGCCATAAATAGATATTTTACAAAGGTTGCCAAAACTGTGGAAAAACTACCTTTAAAGTGTTAAAGGTTAAAAACTTCTACTAGTCTAGAAGCTATTGCATATCCACAGACAGCTATTCATAGCTGAAACGCTACACCAACTGTCTACCAGACTTATCCATAATTATGCATTGCCTTGCTTTATTAACAATTGCAAATATTTTATACCATTTCTTATTATCAATGTTTTAAAGTGATTTACTGTAACAAAGCAGGGCAGAACAATTCATTAAAAAAAACATGGCCATAGGAATGAGCTAGGAAATGGCAATATAATCATTTAAAAATGATTGAAATACTTAAACATTTGTATTGCTGCTTGTACAGGTAGCTATTGAATTATGACCACAATCTTGTAATTTTGGTTGCAAATCTCAATCCAGTAACCCAGGCTGAACTGACTGAAAAAGTCCCAGATCTGCTTCATCCAGGGTCTTGCAGCTGCAATGGGCTGCATGTCTCCCCCTCCCCATCAACACTGACTGGAACCGACTCCAGGGAAAGGATGAAAACCAGCACCTCACAGCGCCACCCACCTTCAATTCCTCAAGCCAGGGCAGAAGGATACCATGATTGATGGTATTGAATGCTTCTGAGAGGTCAGGAAGAGCCAAGATGGTTTCACTGCCTCCATCCTTTCCCTCCAGAGGTCATCCATGAGTGCAAACAATGCCGTTCCAGTCCCAAACCCTTCTTCAAAGAGATGTACAGTATATAATTCGCCTCCTCCACGACCCTCTGAAGTTGCCATACAATCACTCCACAACCTTCCCCCCCCCCAAAGTAGTTGGATACTGGACAAAGCTACCCAAATTGCATTCAAATCAGTCCTTTTTTATGAAACCAGAGCTCCAAGGGAAAGAAAAAGTTGGGGTGGCCTTGAAAGCTAACTTGGTGAAGAAAGTTTTTTCTCAAGAATATTTAAATTAAGTGCAACTAAGGATTTGCAAATCCAGTTTGAGAATGGAATGTTCAGAACTGTTCCGGTAGGTCTGTCAACGTATTGACCCAGTGTCTGGAGGCAGTTCAGATCTGAATGGGGTACAATAGACTTCAGCTCCATCATGAGAAGGCCTTTGGTTCCCTGGGGTCAGAGATATTACCATTGTTTGGCTTAGATGCACTTCCCAGTTCATGACTGGTGCACAACCTGGGATCTTTCTGGACTTGCAGTTACTGCTCAAAGAACGGTACAGTTGTGACCAGGAGGGCCTTTGCACAGGTGTTCGAGAGAGACAGCTGCACCCATCCTCAATCAGAAGACCCTCCACACACTCATGTCCAGATTTCCTTATAATGTGATTATTGCAATATGCCATTCACGAAGACCACCCAGAAGCTAAAAGGTGGTTCAGAACAAACTAGCATGAGCAGTAATGAGTGCTTGTCACTGTGTCCAGATGTCACCACTGCTGTGTAATCTGCACTGGTTGCCAGTAGGGGCAGTTTGGTCACTAAGCTATCCCTAGAGAATTGTCCATAGAAAACCATGTGGTCTGGAAGGGAAAAAGTACTTTTCAGATTTTTCCTGAATTGTCTATTTGTAAATTTGCACATTCTTAAATGCAATTTTTGCCTGCATAAACATAGTTAAATTATCAACAATCATTCAAAACCAAACCCGTGCCCCAAAAATCAAAGATAAAGCAAATTCTATATTTTCAATAATTGTGTTAAAAACCTATTTAAATAAATAGCAATTTAAAAATAAATACAAAAACTGACATCAACCCAAAGCAAGCATTAATTCTGTGGATTTTAACACCATGTGCTGTTATTGTCAACACCAGCAAAATAGCCACAGCTAGTTAGGCAAGAAAATAATTGTCTACTGTGGTAAACTATATATTGTGTATTACTAGGAGGTTCTCCTTTTTAAAGTCAATCTTCTAAAGTGACATTTAAAAGTATTCTGATTATAATGTTACATTTCCTTATTGCTGCTTTTTTAATGTTTTTTAATGAAACAATTGAAAAACATTTGATGCTTCACACCACGTAAATATTTCATTATTGTAATTTGCTCTACACGGGTCTTGACTTGAACACCATCAAAAACAATTCAAAAAATCAGATGCCACATATTACAGGACCCTGCTTCCCTGCTAGTCACGCTAAGTCAGTGTTTCTCAAGCATGGCAAGTTTGAGATGTGTGGACTTCCACTCCCAAAATCCCCCAGTCAACCTGGTTAGCTGAGGAATTCTGGGACAAGCTACTGTACACCCTTGCTCTGGGAGTTGCATAATCTCTGGAATGTTAATGGGGTGGATCTTGAGAATTTAACAGACTATAGAACCTGAGAAATACTACTTCATCCGAACAGTCAGAAAACACCATATGAGCAGGGCCAGTCAAAGGGGGAGGCAAACAGTGCGACTGCACAAGGCCCTGCGCTTGCCAAGACCTCGCGGGGTCAATAAATAGGGCCCGCCCCACATTTCCCAAGACCCCGCATGAGACATTTCACACCAGGTCCTGCTTATCTTTAGGCCAGCCCTGTTGATCAGTTACCAGTTGAAGTGATGGGAAGAGGCCCAATAGTAGGCATTCACTGTAGGGACTCCTTTTGAATAGAAGAGCTTACTTCTAGCTCCCATAGTGAGGATGGCTCCAACCTTTATAGCTTTCTGGGAAGTTGTAAAGACCAGGTTTTTCCAGAGAACACTTCAGGATTCATTCCTCAGGCCCCAATGTAGGACTCAGTTCTGTAACATTTATACGTTATTTTACATTCTGCATTATTGTATTTTATTATGCGATACACAACCAACCACCTAGAATCCAGAAATGAGGAATTGTGGTTTAAATATAAAAATGTTATCAGGTACTGTGTATCTCGATAATACTATACAAGTAATGAAGACAAATTATCACTTTCACATTTTGTTTGTGGGATTCCCAGAAACGTCCCAGGATCACAGATTTCTGCTTTCATGCAACAGAACTATTTTGTTTTCTGTAGGCATCCAACATCAGAAAAAAGATGTTACGTATACAGTAACTTGACTTGCATTGTCATGATGTGCATTTTATTTCCCTAACTGTGTTTATGAATTATCTGTGAAATGCTGCTGACATACTGAAGAAAGTTTCATTTAAACAATGACTTATGTTTAATTAGTTATGATTCTTTCAGCTGTGCATTAGCTCTTTACAGTCTGTTACAGGTAGTCTCCTGTAGACTGTAGACCATTCAAAGTTACAATAGCACTGAAAAAAGTGACTTTGGACCATTTTTCAGTTACTATCTTTGCCTCATCCCCATGATCATGTGATCAAAATTCAGACACTGGGCAACTGGTTCATAGTTCATACTTATGATCATTGCTGTGTCCCTGTCAAGACCTCAGCTGAATCAACTATCTAGATGTATGACATATTTAGTTCTTTGCTTCCAGCTTGCCTACAAAGGAGGAGGGGTTGGGCTGTTATTGTTCTGAGTGGGAAATGAAACGGTTAACGTGTGCACTCTGCAGCCATTACTATTTCTTCAAGGTCATTTAATGTAGGTGGTTAGCAGGGCCGTATGGTTCCATAACAAATTATGTGCATATGTGCTGGGGGGGGGTTGACTGTGGGAAAATCTTTCTTTAACTATGCCAGTGTGTGTGTGGAAAAACTCAGATTCGTCCTTGCATTTTTATGTAGCTTTTCTATGCTTCCCAATTAGACTTTCTGGAGATGTTTGCTTCAAGAGGTTTTTGTTTGGGATGATCGATGGGACATTTGTCAGTCCCAGGGTCATGTGACCACCTTTTGTGACCTTCTGACAAGCAAAGACAATGGGGAAGCCTGATTCACTTAACAACCAAGTTACTAATTTATCAGCTGAAGTGATTCACTTTACAACTGAGGCAAGAAAAGTCATAAAATGGGACAACACTCACTTAAATGTCTCACTTAATAACAGAAGTTTTGGGCTCAATTGTGGTCATAAGTTCTCCCTTGTGCATTCTGCTCTATCTAGTTCCATCTTTTAATTATATATTTTTGTTATTATAAGAAATGTTTATTTTTATGGTTTTATTACTTTTGGGGTTGTTAAGCCACCCAGAGGTCCTTTGTGGAAAGATGAGTGGCAAACAAATTTAATAATGATTTAATAAACTTAAATAAAGTCAAGATTCTAATCCCAGTGCAATGGTTTCATGCCTAGGATTGCTTTGAAACTGTTAATTGTAACTTGAATGAAACAGAAAAGTATAGACAATACTGAATTGTTTGACTGCCTATATAAAGAACTATTAACCAAACTGCTTAACTTAAATGTTTTCATACATAATTTATCGTATTAATCTGAAACACAAACATCCAAACATAGCCAAAATAGCATCTATTTTAGTTAGCACTTAGCATTTAAAATACTAATTCTGTTTTCTAATTTTTATCCTGGAAGTCATTTTACCAGTTTTTTTATAATAGTTCTTTCTGTTGTTTTTTTACATATCCTCGTGCTTCTATTTTTTTCTTATAATTTTTAATTAGATTTTATTCATATTTAAGCTTAATTACAATGTCATTAATTTAATGAAGAATTCCACTTTTTAACCCTCAGCGCTTAGTTTTAGAATTGAAAATTACCGCTGCTCAATCTTGCCTGTAAGGGTTGTAGCTTTAAAATACACAAAACAGTCTCTTTTCTTATATAATATGTAGATGTAAGGAATTTCAGAATAATTAACTTTCAGGTCTGGTGGATCACGTTAGAAAAACACAGAATGCCAGACTAACCTGTACAACTATCTGAAACGTGCAGAAGCAATGGAAAAATAAAATGCTTCATTCTACAATGCATTAAATTTATTGCAGTTATTTCTTTCCAAGTTCTAACATTTTCCAGTGAATATGACTGACAAATACTTTTAAGAGAAGACAGCAGGCTCTTCAACCAAATTTTCTCGCCCTAAACAAAGAAGTAACAAAAGATAAAGTGCACATAGGAAGAGCAAGAAAGAGTCTCAGGCTTACAAAAAATGCAGGTTGACCAAAGTTCCATACTGATAATGTTAGTGCACATTTGTGTAATTTGCATGTTCCCATTCAATTATACAGTATATACTTCTGACTTTTCATTCCAAGAATGCTTATTAAATATCAATTTTCATCATTAAATACTCATTAAAATACTTTTTAAAATAATGACAACAGAGACAAATGTCTTGGGACTTG
Organism: Pareas carinatus; assembly: GCA_032468095.1. Classification (NCBI taxonomy): domain Eukaryota; kingdom Metazoa; phylum Chordata; class Lepidosauria; order Squamata; family Pareidae; genus Pareas; species Pareas carinatus. The sequence continues at coordinate 64,808 of JANHFO010007350.1, forward strand.
TCGTGTTGCTGTTGTCTATCTTGCCTTAACAGTCCTGTTACCCTTTGGATCCAGGCTTCAGGCTCACAAAAGCTTTAGAGTTCTTAAGAGAATAGGACGTTTCATTGAGGAAAGAGATAAAATGAGAGTCTCTCTCAGACTTTTTGGATTCAAAAATAACCACAATGGTAAAATGAGGTTCAGGTCGGGTTAAGAAGTATGTGCTCTGAACTTTGTCATCATAGAAGTGAACAACCTTTTCCAAAGTATTCAGTTCAGAAGCTCTGTCGGTCATAATCATGATGACATTCGGCCAATGCATGACAGGCCTGTCACTCGGCAACGATACCACTGCTGGATACTGGTCTACACCCTTTGGGGCTTCCCTATAGGACTGCGGGTGGTGGTAACCATGTCCCTGAAAGCTCTCTGAACCACGATTGTCAAAGATTAACGAAACATTAACAGCATCGTATTTCCTGATGAAGCTGGAGATTTTCCCAAAATAATCAGGATTAGCTTTTGCTGTCAAAGTTTTCATTTCAGACAGGGTTGTTTGTCGACTAAGTGCCTCATGAAAGTAAAAGCTAAATTTGGCAAGGAGAATATTTTTGAGTTTCATTAGCCACAGGAAAAGGTATGGAGGTTGAACAGCTTTCTGAGACTGGCCACCAAAGAGATGTTTCTTTGTTTCCCGCTGCTTCTCAAAAATCTGTCCCCATGTCTGCAGCTTAGTGTGAGCATTGTGCAAGTGGACCAAGGATGGGAGGAACTTCCACTCAGAGATTTGGGCCTGAGCCTTCAGAAGATGCATAAGCACATCAGTTTCTAATTGGAAACCGCTTTCCAGAGGACAAAGGATTGGGTGATGAAATCTACAAAAGGGGAAAAAATAGTACATAAAAGACATTACCTCAACAAGCCAATTATTGCTTTAATCATAATATATTTATTATCAATATTTATATACTATAAAGATACTATATCTTTATAGTATGAAATGAGAATGCTATCAGCCCTTGATATTATTTCTAAGCAAGCAATGAATGAATGTTGTAGTACACTTTTTTCACTTTCTGTGAAAAAAAATTAAATATTCACCAGATACTTCTCTACTTGCTACAGAGCCAGTCTGGTCCAATGGTTAAGGCACCAGGCCAAAAAACAAAGAGACTCTGAGTTCATCTTACCTCAGTCATGAAAACCAGCTGGCCAACTTTGGGCCAATCATTCTCTTTCATCCCAACCCACCTCACAGGATTTTGTAGGGAAAATAGGTGAAAATAAATGTTTATTTATGATAATTTATATGGTCAGCCACTCATTGTCAGTGATTCTGAGTAGCTTACAAAAATAAATATTATATTCAGTTTTGCTGTCTTATTTATAAAAATAATAAAGACAGGATGTAAATAAAATATGATCACTTTTATACCACTTACTGAGTTTATACCAAGTCAGCACTAAGCACCCTTGCCACCAGATATCCAGCATCTTAAGTGCTATGTATTATTTTATTTACTTGGGTGGCAAATCTCAAAAGATCATCATTATCCAACAATTATCCAACAGAACTCTTAGGCCTTAATAGGGTACACTCCAATTGCTTAAGAAAGAGATGACCTAAGAACAGCGTCAGTTATTGTATGTAATTAAATTGTACTCCATGACAATTTTTTCTTGTTCCTCCCTTTCCTCAAAACACTTTTTACTAGAAAATCACATTTGGGCCAACATTTATTTATTTATTTTATTTATTTATTTAGATTTATATACCGCCCTTCTCCCGAAGGACTCAGGGCAGTGTACAGAAAACATAAA